>JAULBX010007662.1:0-119892 GCA_032358255.1 Heterotrichella gracilis | reverse complement strand
GCTGGGGTATGTATTTACAAGCGATGTCCAGAGTAAAGGTTACAAGCGCATGTGTCTAACAGGTAGTAAGCGTACCTGCAAGAACTTCCGAAACAGCAACACGTCAGAGCACATATACTTCCGAGACTTGTCTTGCCCATGTCATTCTAATATCATAGAATACCTTGTGAATTATGACCCTAATAATATGTCTATTATTCCAGGGTCCTCAAGGGTATTCCGTATCAGTACCAGGCACAAAAGCCAGATCAGCAATCAATTTTGCACAAGCCTGCGCCACTCAGTCCTGTCCTGGCATTGTTTGTACCATTTTGGTGCGTTGCAATGGACAGGAAAAAGTACAAGCCAGAGGTTCTGGCCTGATATGTTGTGATCAATGGCTTGTTCCAGTGTAACACTTGGGTCGGCTCCCACATGCTCTCGGAGGCATTGTGCCCAGTGCCACTTTTGACCTCCTGCCACCGTGCTGCCATGGCATGCGCCACTGTGGCAAAATTAATGCACTGCTGGGCAACTGGCCATACCATAATAATCAGGCTGCTGTGCCCATCAATACATAGGTGCAATTTTGCGGCACACTAGGTTGTTTCAGCGCTGCACAGCAACAGCAGTTGCGTTTTGAAGTCAAGAATAGGACCTATCATTCGGTCACACGACATATGATGTGCATGCAGGCTTCTAAACTAGATAGCCAATCGATTAGACTTTCACAGCTTGATACTGGGTGGCTGCTATGTCCACCTATGTGAAAGATGGTTCTGATGAACTGTATATGTAGCTGTGGATGAGGGAGTGAGCTAGTGTCAACGAACAATAATTGAGCTCATCTGCCCATGGCCATGCCAGAACTGAGTGTACGAAAGTACCTAGCACTATACTCACCGTACTCATGTGTTTTACTTTACAAAAGGCCTTCCCACGGATGTAAAATGAGCCAGAAAGTTTTGGACCTGCACCAATTTTGCCCTGCATTCACACAATTGCTTCCCGGGGTTTTTAGCCACTTCTCCCCTTGGTGACCCTGACTTCCGTTACACGGTGCGTTGGCTCTCAATCTTGTTGGCTTTATACTAAGTACTATGAGTGCAACAGACATGCCGCCGTTTTTGCTCACAAGTGTGCTTTTCCACAGTTGTTTGCGGTGAAGGAGCCTGAGTTGCTTTAGCACTGAACCACTCGGATTGGCCAAGGAGGCGTTGAGGGCTGACAACTGTTGTTATTGTACAATCTGGGACAGACATCGCCACAAGTCGCTTGTTTATTGAAGCAACAATGTGAATAACCAGGTTGCAGTTGAACTGCACAACGCATGCATGCATCGTCATGGCGGCAAAGCGTTTTCGACCAGCATGCACAGCAATCATATCAGCATATGAAACGCAACACCAGGGCTAAAAACTTTGAATCAATACTATTTCGCTATTATATATATATTTTTTCCTCCAGCAGGAACCTTCCACGAGCCTTTTTTTGGCGCACTTGCAAGTGCCCTGGAAAGGAAGTGACATGAAAGCCATGACGAAGTCTACGTTTGCCTGGGTTTGCCAAGTGATACTGATTCTAGCGTATGGAAGGTTGACAGTGGCGGGTAAGTTACAAGGCACTGCAGTTGCATTCGAAAGTTGCCAGGTGTGCCACCTGCAGATGTGTTGCACTCTAGCTCACTTCACTCGTTTGCAGCAAGCAGGTAGCCGTTCAATTCTAATTGACTGTCTGAGATATTAGTTGCGTTTCCTTCCTACCAGGTGCCCTATTGGCTGAAGACTCCAGCGCGGTGAACCGGACAGCTGTGTCACCGTCAGCAGGGCTCCATCACCTGCCCCCAACCAGTCAGTTGCCTCAACAGGCACCACTCACTGCTGATTCCAGACCTGGCATCGCACCTCCGCCTCTGAAGCTTTCGATGGTTCCATCTCCAGCTGTTAGGCCTTCAGCACAGCCACCACAAACTGCTGGAGCCACACCCCACACCAAACCTCAACCGCTCATACCCTCCCGCATGCCATCCCCAGCAGTCAAATCGGCGCCTTCAGTCCCTGCACCACCACCAGCTGACGTCGCACATCCAACGCTGGTGGCTTCTCCTGTATCATCCACAGCCGTCAAGACTCCAGCACCTGCCCAAGCTGCTGACACCAAACCGCACCCTCTAAAGGTGTCACCTGTGGCACCTCAAACGGTTCATGATCACCCACCGCTGCAGCCACCAGAAATTGCTTCACCTTTTGTGGCTCCTCCCGCGGCATCTCAACCAGCAAAACTATCAGCGCAGCATCCAACAAGTGCAGCAAGAGGCGCCTCACCTGAGACCGCACCGGCACCTCTCATGCTTTCTCTAGCGGCATCTCCAAATGCTACATTCCCAATGCCTGCGCAATCACCAGAAGCTGCAGCAGCTGGTGCCAAGCCTGTCATCGTACCGGCACCACTAGTGGCTTCTCCAGCAGCATCTCCCAATGCCCAGCCGTCAGCCCCTGCACCATCACCAGAAGCTGCTGGCGCAACGTTCAACACCACATCTCCATCTAGATCTGCTAAAGTAATGGCTTCTCCAGCGCCATTCACGACCGCGTCTCCGTTGAAGGTTTCATCCCCTGCCAATTCATCATCTCCCACTCAAGCGCCAGGCGGTACTAACACTGGGGATGGGGCTACATCTGCTCCTGCTCATGCGCATGCGCCAGCTACCATTTCCACGGCACCAGCCCTGGGCCCGGCCTCTGCTCAACCTCCCACTGAAGCTTCAGGTGGTTCTAGAACTGAGGCCAGGGCAACACCTGCTCCTGCGCCAGCTAGCTCTCCTACCACCGCACCCCTACCTCCAACCACCACAACTCTCCCAAGCCCTGTACCATTGCACAGTCCTCCCTCAACCCAAGCCCCGTTGATTCACCCATCAGATAATGCCACACAGCCTGCCTCCCCAGTCAGCATTCCTGATCCCCAGACACCTTCCACTGCCCCCCCAAGCCCACCCCTACTCCCTGCTGCGCCAGGTCCTGCAATGTCTTGGTACAATGCACCTAAGGTGAGTGGCGGCCTTTATAATATTTTCACCACCGTATACAATCTGGATACATGTTGGTCAACAGCATTAATGCATATGCATGCACCAACCTTGATTGCAAAAATATGATTGTTTGATTTTACATCTGCTCTGGCATTGCAGGACACCTTGATAAACCTACAGGTTCAGATGCTTGGCCATTCATTGCTTCCATTTGATGCTGTTAGCACAGCGCGTGTCCAAGCCGCCGCGGCAGAACTTTTGAGTCCGGTGCAGGCTCCCAGCGTGACTGTGGTGGTGCTCCATGAATTCCAGGTACCTTGTTTGTGACGGTTTACCGCCTGGTCACATACCTTTTGGAAAATGCAGCAACAGCGTGATTCATGACATCATGAACCACGCTGTTGCTGACAACAATGTCATCTGACATCGTTGTCAAGTTGTGTGCTATTCTGCCTTGCTTGGTATCAGCATGCTGTTGATCTTTGAAGGCCTCCATAAGCGAGGACGATTGTCATAACTCCTCACATATGACATGCAATGGCTGGTCATGTAACGTTGCATCTAATGTACAGGGGTCTTTACAATGCATGTTTTTGTGCAGTTCCAGGCACCCAGCCCTTATTCAGCACCAGTTGCCGCTCGTGGTGCTACCCACAGACTGCGGCAGTTGGCAGTCATTGACGGGGTGGAGGTGAACGTCACCATCACGACCACCAGCATACAGGTTGGACAGGAAATCCATTTATTGCAAGCTGCCATTGACTCGGGGAGCTTCAATCGGCACCTCGTGACAGAGGGTGAGTCACTGTATGGGGTTCACAAGGTCACACAGGTTGTTTTTTCCAGCCAACCCCAGGTTATATCATATGGTGGCTGCTAGGCTTGCTTTGGCATGAGTAACTGACTGGTGCCACCCGATCACTGGGTTACCCATGCATGCCGCGCTGCGCATTGCAAATGATTGGTGCATGATGGCATTGCATTTTGATTGGCAACCAGCTTTTTGGCCATTGCAAGGGGCAATAACGGCATGTGTCTGTCCTGGCAGGATTGAATGTGACTACGGTGCAGCTCCTTGAAATTGGTAGCATGACATTGGATGCCGGTTCATCTTCCGCCCTTCCTTCATCAGACAACCAGCTGCCTTTCCCGTGGTGGTATTTGGTACTTGGTATCTGTGGAGGCCTGGTTGTGGTGCTGGTGTCATGTAAGTAACGTTTGTAGACTTTTAAATCTTTTTGAACGTATACGCCATGCATGCATTCCTCACTACCCTGCTTATCCATAAACACTGTACTAAATGTATTTTATGATTTTTTAAACCAGCATAATGCAACAATGATTGCCCAATGAATATTGGAATTACTGACGTTTGAGGTGTATGCCACAGTTTGTTGCTGCAGAAGATATTACAGCCGCATGCACCGCGCTCGTCAGATTGCCACACAGGATGCAGAGCGTGCGCGTCGAGAGCTCCTGCGGCGCACCTCTACCCCGAGCAAGCATGTGAGACATTCATCACAAACAGTTGCTGTCACGGCAGGGTCACAAGGGGCGTCACGTGTTGTGGCACCAGTGGCGTCACCAGGCAGGTACGTCCACCTCATGAGGCATATTATTTCTGACCTACCATGTTCACATGGGTCACTGGTTGGCAAACAGGAGTCCTTGCACAAAGTGAACAACTGGTTCAAGGCATCTGAATATATATATCAGGTATCGTGTGTGGCATATCTGACTGCAGTACATGGCATGCATGTTTTTGCTGCGCAGCAATGGGTCTGCCTCATTCCTGAGTGATTCACTGGTGTGTGCCGTCCATATTTTACCAAAGGCAATCATTCCGATTTCCATCACTTGCAACCTGGACCAATGCACTCCATTGTGTTGCAAATCTCCTTGGCTTGACACGCACTGTACTGCATTGTCACATGCCACATGCAGCGTGTAGTGCCTTGCAATACAATATGACTTTATGGTGTAGGGCATGGACAACAATTTTGAAAATAAACTACTTGTACCTGGACAGCAACTGACAATCTGCACGGCCATGTCTGCAGGCACAGCTGGGTGCCACCAGCAGCTGCAAAGCAGGGCCAAGGCAACATCCCTCCTCCAAGCGCAGCTGACTGGGTTTAAGTTACTGATGACATCAGCGGCAATGACACATATTCTTCAATGACAATGACACACATTACTCAATAGAGTATACATAGGACCCAACGGGTTGGAGATGGAAAAATTTTTCCTCACTTGGAGGCTTTGCAAATGCCAGCAATCATTGTATGAGTCACGTACTCGTATGCTGTTTAATTAGTTTGCCACATTGCTAAGTAGTTCCAGACTTAGTTCAACTAATAAGTAATGAACACTCAATGCAAAGCAGTGCACACAGCCCTTACTTGCACAAGTTGGGAAATCAATAGGAAATGAACCAAAACGGAGAGGAAATTACCCCAAACTGCATTGCCAGATTAGGTATCTGCCCTGTGTGGGATGATGCCCACGGCGCGTATCCATTTGATATGCATGCGGACACGCCTGGATTGCAGCCAGCTGGTATAACATGTAGGACCATTACTGTGTAACAAATTTGACCACGTACTTGAGTCCTCGTACTTGAGTCCAAATCAGTAGAAATATGGAATACTGATGGCCCTCGAAAATTTAAACGCACATGGCCTGGCCACATGCAATGCATGGCCCAGCGACTGTCAAACAGTTGCTCCTTATAGTCACTGTGAAAGAAACCAGGCTTTGGCGCTCTACTGAATTCCATCATTGGCAGGTTCCATTTCAGCTGTAACCGCTTGCTCCAAATAATACGTGATCGCAGCAGTTGATTCTTCCATATCATCGCAGTCCAGCAGAGCTAAACAATGATCTGTCCAATCTGCGTCCGCGGATGTTGCCAGCAGGCCTGCAGACACACATGAAACCATGCAAGCTGGGCATCCAACTCAGGGTCCAACTGGATATACGACATGCCACTTGACGTTTGAACAACGAACAATGTAGCCTGCTGAGGTTAAATCCTTTCTTTAAACCAGCAAAAAACAACGGGACAAACCTGCAATGCTGCTTGCCAAGTATGGCAGGCAGTGCATGAGCCGCTGTTCATGCTTGGTTGTGAGGAGCCCTGCACTCTGCTGCTTCAGGTGGACAAGCGCATTATCAACAGCCAATCTCACCAGGCGGGCCTGAGAATGCGCAGGACAAGTGAGGTTTGGCCCTGGGCGGCGGGGTACATACGCAGCAAACTGCAGATCCTGAACAAATTTACTTATCATGGTGTAGCATACAGTGATCAAAATGTTCAAAATTATTGTATGTGCGGGGTCGGATACAGACATTACCCTACCAACCCACATTGATGATTAATAATGACTGCTCAGCTCCCAGCTGCTTTGCTGAAGTTTCAACAACACCATTCTGGTACCAAGAAGCAAAACGTGGATTCACCTCATGTGCAACTCCAAGAGCTGGAAGCACTCCAGTCGTCCTGAAGCCCGTCAGGTCTGTGGGGACAAGGTGGAGGACGATGGCTGACAGATTGATCGAATTGGTGGTATCCAGCGTCTGGCTGTCGTAGTCTGCCGAGCAATTTGGTTCCCCAAGATGAGCATATTGCACCAGGGCACCTCCATTTGAAAATACATTGGTGCCCTGCACAAAGATGAAGAGAAAAAACATACTGGACATAATGCCCCAAAACAGCTTGCAATGCCTGCTAATGGCATTTAAAAAGCTGGTACATTTATTCATGCTGACACGTGGCATGCGCGCGCACCTGGATGCTGAGGCCGCATTTTGACCAGTTGCACCTGGTTATTGCTTTGGCAATGCTTGTGATAGATCTCTTGCATGCCGAGTAGCTTTCATAGACAAACAATCGCGCATCCCCTGCACAATTTGCAATTTGTTTTTATCCGTGACAATGACCATGGTAGGCATTGCCGACTATTATGTATTGCATTTACTACATTTTTGTTGCGTTTGCAAATAATTGCCAGGTATTACATGCAAAAATGCATGAACAACACCACACTGACCTACAGCAGTTGTTTTCTAAGTTGCTCGGCCCCCAACAACCACCAGGAGTTGTATTTACCTTCTTGTAAAGGGGTACCGATGGGCGTGTCTATCTCCACGCTGCTGTTCATTACCACTGCTGCGTGCGCAGCCCATTTTGGCACTTGATTTGCAATCCCAGTGGTCTGCGTTTCAGCGAAGGAGCATCCAAAACCAAACACAGCGCCACCCGTGGAATTGAGTCCAGGTGACAGCGGCATGTCGCCCCCAGAGAGCATCCTGTCTGATTAGAGCCACACACAGCGCATGCAACCACTGTCAAATGCTGCAGGATGCTACTGATGAACACAAAATGAATATTCCTCTTGCAGGCCGCCCAACTGCCTTGCAACAGCCGTATATGCTTATGTCATCCAGGCCAAGACGCATATGTTTTTTATGGAATTAACGGAGAATGTACCTTGTTCCTGATCATTACTGTCTCCTGGTGAAAACTGCGCCTTCACCCCTGAACGCGAATGCCACTTTGCACGTCAGACTCTGGCAAACATTACAGTGTAGCGAACTTGAATGCGCACACACCTAATGCAGGTAATTGTGATCAGATGCTCATATCCTAGTTGAAGACTCTCCACTGGCGCATTGCGACGGTTCAAGGTGCACAGCTAATTGCTTTTTATTGAGCTGCATCTGCTTGCCATTGCCAATGCTTCAATTTGGCATGTATGAGGGATAGATTGCAAAACAAAAAACAAAAAACCTTTGTTCCTGTCATCATCATCCATCAAACCATTCAGAACGCAATTGCCCGGCACAGGCAAAGGGCTTGCATTGCGCGACATCCAGTTGGCAACCCCAACTGGATGCTGCAGCAGTGTGCAGAAAGGTGCTCACCTTCACAGAACCTCTGGTAGTTTGTGAAACCATCCCCGCTTCTACATATCATCCACTCATCCTGCTGAATTTGAGCACTCAAAGTTTGCAATCTTTGTACATATGCAAGCATGTGCATGACAGGGCCTGGACACGATATGAGTGCTTAGTTTTTTGTTGATTTCTATATGTGCAGGCATTGGTGCATCAGGGCCAGGCTCGTGTCTCACATGATCCTGAAGATGGTTCAACTGACAATGCGCATTCCAGATAATGCACGATGCGCACCTGTGGCTCAGTTGTATCTGGCGTCTGGTGCACCCCAGTGTTGGCTTGCATGTCAGCACAGTACTGAAACCCCTTAATGCGCAGAATGATGTCAACACCTGGAGCCGTTAGGGCAATTTCGTGCAGCAGATCCGTCACCAGACTCATTACACTCGCTGGGCTGATAATTGGCTGCATGGGGAAAACAACTTGCGACCCATGGAAGGTGCCGGCAGCTTGGCAGGCTTTGGGAATGGAAGGTAACTGCTGAACCTCGATTGGCACTTTGCTCAGGTGGGTGCGCCTGCTGCTTGCATTTGAGGTGCTGATGCTGTATACTCGGATGACAGACTCGGTGCTGCCTGTGGAGGTGGACAGTTTTCATGAATAATTTCAGAGCTGCCTGGTCCAACACAACAATTGCGTGACCCTTTGATGTAGTGTATGTGTCACAGCAGCACATGCAGCTAGTGTGACCCTTCGGCGGTGAATTGCGCTCGAGCACATGCCAAGTCCACCAGCACTCCTGATTATTTGAATGTACTATAAATTGAATTGAATGTGGTGTGCACATGCTGCGCACCTGTTGTTTGTACCATGATCTTGCCAGCAAGGCAATCTACCCCCATGTCTAGGATACCCTCAAAGACTTTTGCCAGCACCTGCAAGCACCGCCAGCGTTTAAACCAAAAATGTATCAAATTCTGCTCGATTAATGGCGGTAATCAATGCAGCAGACCGCGTACAAGTGTATCATGCCAAATCGCATGGGTAGCTAGACTAGTGAATAAACAGGTCCTCAGGAACTGATGTCATCATGATTAGACATACCTTCACATCTGCAATGTGCACCCCTGTGTCTGACACTGCGCGCAGATTCCACATTCAGTCTCCTGGCTGGCTGGGTGACAACAATATTGATTTGCATGTCCATAAGAAAAGAAAACATTGTCACCTTGAATGTTTAGCTGTACTGGTGCAGTCGGTTACTAGCGTGACGTTGTTCCACATGGGATGCAATATACATGCACAGTAACATTTATGCGCACCTGTTACACAAATGCTTGGGCGCCCAGCAGAAGTTCCATTGCTACCCCCCATGCGCATGGTGTTCTGTCCATGGCTGGAAGGTGACGGCGCAACTTCCACAGTAACAATAACCTTGGCAGCGCAGAAATCTACCGCGCCAGACACAGCATCCTCATCTTTGGGAACACTGAATGCAATTGACCGCGCAAGAGCCTTGCTCAGCAGATGAAATGTCTGATTAAGGTGCAATTCATCATTGTTGGCTGACATTGTAGGAGGCTGCATTCAGCGCACAGCGTTGGCAGACGTGTTACTCAAAGTTGAATATCTGCTGCTCCAAGTTTACTGGCTGGAACACCCGGATCCGCTTGAGAGGGTCACCGTGCCACATCCAACACTGCAGAGCATATGCTTCAGTAACCTGACAACCTTGAAGTGGTTGCTCTAGTGCATTTGCATGTTGTGACTATCAAGGTGCAGCCCTAGCTATGGTTGCATTCATGATGAAGAGCATGGCTGCACTGAGGCGTAGCGTGCGCATAGTAGGCCCAATGGCATGTGATTGGAATGTTACAAAGGATGCACCTGCACATGCATGTGAGCATCAGTGGCTGCCAGTGGTGGTTTTCTGACAGCGGTTGCTGTGACTCACCGTGACGGTGAAAGGTCACCAGGCTCTCTCAGAATGGCGTTGCAATGGTCATGACATATGCTGTTGGCCAAGGAACTACCCATGTACTTTTGAAAATCCTAGACCAGGATATCAGGTGACAACCAAAGGCTTCATCGAGATCCACTGACTGTGCACACTAAGTCTTATGTCATTGGTGGGCTGTGAGGATATTCACAGCTGTACAGGTACCCTCAGGTCCCCAAGTGTCCATACTTTCCAGCTGGGCTTCTTCAAGTCTGGTACTCCATATGGTGCAACGACATTAGGATACATATCGGTCACGGTGGCAAACTGTGACACTAACCTTCTTTTTATGCGAACTCTCGTGGAGTCTTGGCAGCACTGCTGGTACTGGCACTCTTGCTTTGCACCTGAGGCTCAGCTTGGTTACCTGAGGCTCAGCTCAGGTTGTCACCTGGTCGTTTGACTTTCTGGTTCACCTGCCTCCAGTGGTCCTCCAGGAGGGACTTTCGAAAGCTCACTGAGAGGGATTACAGTATGGAGTAACTTCAAGAGGTTTAGACGACTATATCCCGGACTGGGCTATTCGAGCCTATGCAGACGGTTGGTACCAACTGGTCCATGCTAGCATACCACCCACAGAGCCTTGCTGCCAATGGGGTGCCCCGTTTGACACTTGTGACATACTTTTAGCTCAAGCATTGCAGCATGCTCAACGAGTACGTCTAAACATGCGCAGTATCTCAAGGAGTAAACAAATCCACATCCCATGTGTTTATGTAAATTTCAATCCCTCGGGGTCCAGCTTGGGCCCAGTTTGGTGTTTGAATTTGTCACAGCTTGGATTTCTTGAACCCATTCCATTTGGAAAATGGGTGTAGTGTACCCTTGACCAACTTCAAGTGTTATGGTTTCATCTGATTCAGTAACTGATGAAGAGAGGGACTCCCAGTTTCGGAAACTGGGAGCGGGCAAACGCTGCGTGTCACTGGCGCACAGTAGGGGCATGTGACATGTGTGTATACATGCCAAAAGGCTTACATCAGAGGACCACCCAATCACTGGCATCGCACAATGGCGTTAGCTAATAGAATGCAAAATGGTACCATTGGGTTGTAAACATCAATCCCTGTAACTGCGGCCACTGTTGCAGTAGCAGGTTACAGGGTATGCAGCCACCGATGCCTGCATCCCATCCCATGACATAACATGACATGACATGACATGACATTGTTTGTACAACACTCACTGCTGCATTGGTCTCGGCAAACGTTTCTCACCCCTTGCCCCTCACTGAGTAAATAATATGCCACGAACATAAAAATGAACGCATGCGCATCTGCAACAACAGTACGAAAAGCAAACAATTGACTGATCACAGTGACCAGCGATGCGTTGTGCTCGAATGCCTGCAAGACCCTGCAGTTTTGCAGCAAAAGCCCATGGAATATACTCATTGGGGATACGTCAATGTGCAATAACTAGTTACAGTAATAATAGATAAAATGCTATCGTATTCCTATGATGACTTTATTTAGAATGAATTGAGCCAGGGCGAGCCTCACCCGAATGTAGAGACGCTCACTCTACAGCCGTCACACTGCCCACGTCCCTGTTCCCCACAATGTGCGCCAACCACACCCGCAAGAAATGTCAAAATCTGATGCTCAACAAGGCGCCAGCCTGTAGCAATCAACGGTTGCTCCTGCTGGTACCCAGGCAAGAGTTTGAACCCTCGTGAACCCTTGCCCCACACAATGAATCAGTCCAGAAAGCTGAAGCACTCCTCGAACTGCCGCTTCCCATCTGGGATGGGCCCAGACGCATGCGCAGGCAAGATCGTCTCAAAGTCCATCGCCAAAACCGCTTCTACCCATTTCTTGGAAACCTGCACAATCCAGCACCTTGCATAAGCAAATGCTTTCCGGCACTACGGCCAGATCATGCATCAACGACTAAAATTGGATAATTTACATATATCATACCTACGCACCACCACCTGTACCAATAGAAGGCAGGGTAGGCTCCACCATACACTCAAGCCAGTGACAGACACCAGTGATTTACCTCAGGGTATTTCTCCATGAGCGGCTTGTTGATCGGCCCCAACCGGTTCCACACTGCCAGCTTTTCCGCCCCTGCGCGGTCCTTTTCTGTGTACTCTGGCTCACTGATCATCAGCGCATTGTCGGCCACCGTGAGGATCTTGTACCCGGGCAGCACAAAGCCTATTTCTGTCAGGAAAGGGGTATCCAGAATGGCGTACTCTACCTCACCGCCCCATGCTGCTGGTGGTTCTTGTCCTGCAACGCAGTGAATGCATGTTGGCGATGGCAACACCTTGCAATGGGACACAGTAGGGTTCAGCATGGTCCTTGTATCACAACAAGGTATGCAGTAGGCTTTCAGCATGGTCCTTGTATCACTGCATGGGATGCAGTAGGGTTTCAACATGGTCCTTGTATCACAGCATGTTTTGCATGCCCTGCGTACCCAATTCTGTGCACACCGACGTCTCTTGCATTTTCTTCATACCAATTGCAGGGAATGGCAGCCGTTTGCCGGAAAAGAATCCTGCAAAGAAAATGCAATCAAGTGGTAACATAGCAATGCTATTGAAATGGCTGCAGCCTTGCTGCTATGCCTGCCAGGCTGTTGCGGACAGTTACAGGTGCGTGGCCCACATGGTGATAGTGCAGCTTTCAATGGTTACTGCGTGACCAACCCTCCCATTGCTAAGCCACTGCCATGTGAAACCTTGTCAAAAAGGTTATCCAAGGGTGCACACCGTCACTGGGCACCAGCAATCCCCACCCGTCATAAATCCTAAACCCTAATTTCCCTGTGGTAAGCTGCCAGTACCCTGTTGCCTACCTGGAGGCGCCCACACTTTTGCATCAGGGTATGCTGCTGCCATGGCAGGCGCATAATACCTGCAAATACAGGGTAGGGTAACTCAGCTTTGGGTAAGCATGTGTGTGAAACTCAGCTCATACGCACTGCCTCTTGGCTGAGAGATGGCAGCTGCGTGCTGACAACAACGCACCAATGCTCAGGGCTACCGTTGGGTATCACTATGTGTGCCACCTTGCCCCCGATTTCTTCCAAGTACTGCTTGACCTCCCCAGTAGGCGCGATGGGATTGTGAAGCTGCCAACCAACAAAGCAAACCGTTAGTGTGGTCAACACTGCGCGACAAGCAGCTGGCACAACATCGCAAGCAAAAGCCATCTTTTGTGAAGAACAGTTACCACATGAGCCAAGCCAAGGCTCATGGCTCACCCACAGCGTGCCATCTGCCAGCCGCGCAACTGCCATTCTGAGCTTTGCGTCCCCAGCGACTGGAATTTTCAAAGGCTGGGTCAAGCCCCAGAGGCCATCTTGGTACTTCTCAAACTTTGTTTCACGTTGGAAAGACGGTGGCAACAGTGAGAAGTACTTTCTGAGCGCATCGCCAGCTGATGCCCCCTTGTCTGTGCTCACAGTCCCTGCAGGTTAACACCTTAGCTGTTGGCT
Organism: Heterotrichella gracilis; assembly: GCA_032358255.1. NCBI lineage: Eukaryota > Xanthophyceae > Tribonematales > Xanthonemataceae > Heterotrichella > Heterotrichella gracilis. The sequence continues at coordinate 106,531 of JAULBX010007662.1, read as the reverse complement.
CCTGGTTCCCTCACCGTGTCATGTGTAGGTATCGCCACAACACAACCGTAACCCTACTCCCAGTCACAAACCACAAACCCTACACGCACACTAGTCCACCAACCAGCTGCGGCAAGAAACCCTAACCCTCACTCCCCTGTCTGTCCCCAACCCTCTGCTGGCAAAGGATTCCTCCGCAGGACCGCAACGCAAGTGGGTGGGTTGTCATGAGATGGTTGGCAGTATGTTGAGCAACACAGGGTGCCTTGTGTGCCGCCTCACTACCACCGCATCCCAACCCCTCCCCGCTGCGGGGCTTGGATAGACGGGCGCCGCGCCAACACGCATCAATATCCAACAAGTGCTGTGCTTGTTGTATGTACCTTCTCACTAAGACCTCAAAGCCTGCACTCACCAGCAGTCTGCAGCTCCTGTTGTTGTTGAGCTGTGCAGTGAACCCAAGTCTTGGGCCAAGGCCCATGCCTGGACGACCTTGTGCTTGGCAAGACACTCGTGAGCTTCACCCTGCCAGAGAAACCCACAGCAGTGGTTGATGGCCGTATCCCAACTCGTGCCTGAAGAGGCCTGCAAGCCATTGTTGTGGCCTGGTCTGCCAGTGAGACGGTGAAGGTCATGGCACTAGGCGACCAGGTGCACTGGTGATCTGCTGACAAGGTGTCACCTAATGGTCACCAGTGGCTAGGGCACAACAGTAGCCTCAGGAAAATTGCCTGTGTTCGTAGCATGGTGCACTGTGTCAGTGATATACAAACATTAGCCCTAACATTTGTGTGGCCAGAAAAAGTTGTGAGGTGCCCACCGTTTACCACCGTTTCCCACCCTCTTGGACGCAGCTGACACCGTGGAAATTCCCGTGCAGGCCCGTGGGCTGTTGACACATGGCATCATGGCGTCACAGCTGCCACCTAGCTGCACCTACAGCTTAGCGGGCCGTGCAGAAGCGCGTTTGAAACTTTTCGACTGTTTCAAACGCACACCAGTACATAATCGCTTGGAGCAACCATTGCAGTCATATTTCCGTGCACGCTAACGTTTGCTGTTCATTGCACGAATACCCAGCTCCCGTTAATCAGTTTCACGCGACCCCATTCGCCCACATATCACCGCCCAATCAAGTACGCACACTTGGCTTCAACAACCCGTTCGTCTACTTTCCCCCGTCCAGATTGCTTCAGGTAGATCTTGGCGCGGACCCATCGGCCCCGCAACCATTTTGCAAACCCATCAGGTATAGCCCTCTGTCTCACTACCGTTCAGGTCACATGCATATGCATGTTTCGCTGTCCAGTATTGCTCACCAGTGTTGCCTTGCGCTTGTCAATTGCTTTCCTTGTCCGTGTATCTGAAAGCATAGGGGATGGACCTTGTAAACGTGTATGAGGTTAACGTTACTTGTATCAAGTTGGCTAAACTTTTGCTCCCACAACTGCAGTCAGGAATCACCCCACTTCATAAACCAGCAGCAGAAGGAAACAACGTGCCCCTGGAAGTTCAAGGAAGGATGGCTTTCAGCAGTAGGACCACCGCCGCCACCCTAGTGGCGCTGGTGCTCGTCCTCTCCGCAAAAACAAGCACGGCACACGGTGAGTTTGCCACCCACAGTTGCAACCCTAGCTAGGGGCCTCGAGCAGCATGACCCAGTACTGGGCCTTTGGTTTGCTTTGCTTCGGACGCAACTTTGCATAACGTGTTTACGCAAGGAACCTGCAGCAGTTTTCAAACGAAAGTGAGCGAAGTTTTAACCAACCCAACTGACTGCCAGTCCACTTTGATGTCCGTGAAACCTCACACCTGAAGCAACCGGGATACCCCATAGATATCTGGTCACTGTCGCCTCAGCATTCACTTGCCGAGAGCAAGCACAACAAACAAGGTCATCCTGTGCCTATCCCACCAATAAAACTCGCCATATGGATACGTTTTGAGCCTACACCGTGTACTTAGGCCAACGTGGGCCCTCCAGTAGACAACTTTCATTTTGGGGGGTCATCAGTGCCCACACATGCATGCATATGCGTCCTTGAAACCCACAGTTTTCTCTCCCATCACCAGGCGTCGCTGTGGCCTCGCCAGACCCAACAACAAGCACCTGGAGCCCACCATCGCCAAACCCAGTGGTCGGCCCGACACCGCTTCCCACCCCGACCAATGCGCCATCAGTTGCAACCCCTTGGGCAGCGCCTTCACCTCTGCCGCTCCCAACAACGGTCTCCATCCCCACTCCCCTGCCCACTCCATCCATGGCACCTATCCCCACGGATGCGCCTTTACCTCCCCCCACACCCGCCCCTTTTCCAGCCCCCGTTCCACGGCTAAGACCAGCTCCAGTCCCCACGCCACCACCGACTCCATCCCCAGCCCTTGTGCCATCCCTGGCTCACTCCCCAGTCCATACGGCAACACTACCTCTGTCCCCAGTGAATGTGGCAATGCCAACCCCAGCCCCATATTCAGCCCCAGCCCCAGCACCATATTCACCCAGCCCTTCACCTGCTCTGGGCCCATGCCCTCACAGGTATGCACAAATGCACTGGTTTGCGCTTGATCACGCACTGCAAGTGCTACCTTCACAGTTGCAGGTTGTGCACACTGTAGTCTTGACACGTGTGCTTAAATGATACATAGCTCTCACTTGCAGCAAAATATTCAGGGTTGACTCTAGGGTTTAGGGTTTCCTCCTCCTAGGATGTTGCCGCGGCCGGGCTTTCCCACCTCAAGCGCTACCCTGCTATATTACTCATGTGCAGAACACATAGCGTAAATGGCATGCGTATCTGAACACCAACCTCAATACTAAGATGAGGTAGTTTCGGTCCTTTTGCAGCTTCCCTGAGACCTCACCATCCCAAGTTGCCAGCCCACCATCCCGAGTGTTGCGGCGGCTGGGGAGGCCGTCCCCAGTCACTGAGCCATCCCCAACTCCATCAACAGCCTGGGCGCCTTGGGCATCCCCAGCCCCAACGATCCCAAAGCTTTATCCATCTCCACTGCCCGTGCCAGCACGGATTCCCATCCCCAGCACCCCTGCCATCACCGACTCGACTGCCTGTTTTACCACCACAAAAATCCAGCGCATCACCCAAGCGCAGTCCAAGCCCTCACAGGTATGTGCAATTGGGGTTGTTTTGTGGCTTTACATTCCATTGCGCGTGACCAGGTCATTTTGTGCGCCTGTGCCTTGACGTTACCTACTCTACCTGATGGTTTGCAAACCATCAGGTGAACCCTTGCTGGTGCCAGGCTAGCACTGCATCCGATTCATACTGCTGCCAAATGACTGCTTGCATTGATGTTGACTCCCTTGCCGATGTGCTGGACTTGCACAGCGCTCGATGCCACTGTCTGAACATTGACTGGTGATGATCTGTTGCCCCTGCAGGAAGTTCCTCGGCTCTCCTGTGCCCTCCGCATCCCCACTTGAGGGCGCACCATCCCCATCAGCAACGTCGTCCCCACCCACCAGCCCCCCTCCACCAGCCCCTCAATCATCATCCCACAGTCCCCCCTCCCCCCCATCACCACCCAATCCCCTGGAGGGATGGTATACCATCATCAAGGTGAGTAGGGTAATGCATTGGACAGTAGCGGGAAAGCTGGTGGCAGCTGGTCACTATTAGATGCATTCAACTGTAATTGCGAATGTGCGGTTGTAGAATGAGCAATAGTAGGGGAAGGACTGGACAGGAGGGCAACGCCTTTTCTCTTCGCCAACTCCTCTTTGCTTACTCCTCACTGCGCCTGACTGCGTATAAATGGTAGTACATACGTACTTACCAACAAACAAAAGGCGTGCTTACCTATCTGTTCCTTGTACCCCTGCAGGACACGCACCTGGTTGTTCAGCTACTGATGACTGGCTCGCGTCTCATCCCTTTCAATTATGCCAAGTGCGGCGTTATGAAGTTTGCCATCGCAGAGCTGCTGGGCCCAGTGCCACTGACAGACATGGACGTGGCAGTGCTGGACCAGTTCCAGGTGGGCCACCTCGTACCCCAAACCCTAAACCTTAAACCCTAACCCTTGAACCCTACACCAACCCTACACCCTACACCCAAGACTGGCCATGCTGGACTAGTTCCAGTTCAAGGGCCACCTCGGTACCTAAACCTTGAACCCTATATCCTGAACCCTACACCAACCCTAAACCCTGCACCCAAGGCTGGCCGTGCTGGACCAGATGCTACCATGCGAGGCTACCTGCTCATGCATGCTCCCTGCACACGTGTGTTGTACCTGGGCTGCTACCTGTGTGCGTTTTCTTATTGTTGTTGTCCTTTTGCAGTTCTGTTGCAGCTCCGCTGAAGTTATTTAGCTGGAGCTGTTGCATTTGTCCGGACTGTGTACGGTTAAGGTTTTAGGTTTAAGAATAGGGCATTTGGTTAGGGTTCGGGGTTGAATTGGGTGTCTTCTATTGGACCCTGTCGTGATGGTTCTCATGATGATGCTACCAGGGTGTTTTCAAAGCCGCGCAAGTTGTCTGCTCACATCTGAACATAATCTGTACTGCACCACCAGCACCAGCACATAGTGGGGACGTGACACCATGCCAGACAAAGCCGCGCCAACATGCCATGCAGTGCCACAGACCAAAACCGTCCCTCACATGTGTCCAGGTCAACAGCTCACCCACCGACCCCAACGGGGCCCCTGGATCTGCCCCTGCCCCCGTTGACGCATACCCCGACGCCGCTGCCATCTCTGGGTGGGAAATCGGCGACTCTGCGCAGTACGGCTCCCGCCGCATCCTCTCCACCCCGCCAGGGCCCGACGGCGTGGTGCTGCGGATCACCATCACCACCAGCAGCCTGCGGGTGGCAGTGGAGCAAGCCACCATCCTCGGATTTGTGGCCACAGGCCAGCTGGCAGCAAATTATGACATGCGAGGTATGTTCACCCATATCATAGGATAGTGGAGATAATGGACATGGGACCAGTGCCATTCATTTTGCTAACTCCCCTTCCTACAACCAACGCGCCTGTTCAAGGACAGGCTGCATATTAGTTGATTTATTTGTGCAGTCCGGCTCCCTTGCACTGCAGTGAACCTGATGCACATTGTGAACGCCATTGTGCAGGGATCAGGGTGCAGTGTGCCATGGTTTAGGGTTTAGAGTTTAGGGTTTAGGGTGGCCACCAGGCTGGCGATTTCTTGTCATGCAAACCCCTTAGCCCTTTTAGTAATGGCACCTGATGCCCCTCACGTGCTTGTTGTTTAGGGTTTATTGTCAGAAGTACTGACTTTATGTTTTGTGTGTGAACTTCAGTTTCAGGCTTAAACATAAGAGCGAATGGCGCTGTCGTCCAGTCAAGCAAAATCGAGCCCATCCTCCCAGTGGTGGATCCCAGCAAGAGCGGGGCAGGTCTGCCCTGGTGGGTGTTTGCCATCATTGCCACAAGTGCCATGCTGGTGCTGTCGTACTCAGGTGAGAGCTGCTGGTGCCTGATGCAGTGCCTGGCTGTTGCAGTTACAGATACAGTGTATTTAAGGGCTGGTCTCCTGTGGGCATTCCCTTCTTTATTTCTTCTAGAGGCATTCCCAGCTATCGTTGGCTAATGACCTTGTGTGGTCCTGAATGGACCACATTTGCAGATGAGACACCAAGTGCCTGGCTCTCTAGAGTACATATCCATGTGTGCAGTCTGCTACGCTGTCTCAGACATGTCACCGTAGCATCATGAAAGTACAATTACAGAGCCGTGTGTCCCTCACAGACGCACAGGGCTTGGAAAGCCTTTATTTTTGTCTGTATATTACAGTTATAACAGACCTAACCACTTGTTTGTTTGTGGGCGCAGTGGTGTTCTGTGTGCGCTACCGGCGCATTGGGCGCGAGCAGGAGCAGGATCAGGCAAAGAAGAGTTCCCAGCAGGGTCGCCAGAAGAAGGCGCAGCGCTCATCCCACAAGCAGCGCACCCCGGTCACTGTGGAGAACTGCACACTACCATACGCCGGGATGGTGAGTTTGGATGCGTGCATGAAGGGCAACCCCTGCCAGCAATGGATGTAATTAATAAAGTCTTATGCATGTTCAGACTTGCACTGAAGTTGGTGATGCTGATACTGCGGTTGCAAGGAAATTTATAATTATTATTCATGCAAAATATGAATATTATAAACATGCACATGAGGATCCATCTCATTTGCAATCCCCATCTGACAGAAAGTGTGACTGCCACAGATCAACCCCAAGAATGATGCTGGGCGCTTCTACCCACCTCATCGTGGACCCCCCATCAACTCCCTGCAACGCCACTACACCGTGAACCCACACGACAAGTCCCTGCCACCAGCACCTCCCCGCGACGCGGGCCGCTCCATCCCCCCCGGCCAGGGCCCTCGCATCAACTCCATGGCACACTCCACGGCCGAGGTCCTCGTCTCCTCCACCTTGCAGCACACACACCGGATCTCATGGGAGGAACACCTGGCAAGCGTAGGCTTCATGCAGTTCAACAATGCGCCCAAGCAGGGCTCCAACCCAGCAGCTTCCACCAAGGTGTCCCCCACGGGCGGCGGTTCTGGATATGCAATGAACGCATCCGCCCAGCCACATGCAGCAGAGGTGCCATACTCGTTCACGCCCAAGTTCCTTCCATCCCCAATCAGGACAAGGATCCCCAACCAGGGCTCGTTCAGTGAAGACTGCTACTAGGCCTGGCTGCAGATCAGATTCGAATAAAGCCCTTGATCGGCTTCGCCAGCGGCTGCGCACCGGCTATGGATCATCCAGCAAGCAGATCGCTGGTGTCTGCAGCATGTCCATCTATGCCCAGCAAGCTTTGTAGCACACTATGGAGCTTTGGCACCTGGAACTCGGCGCCCATGCTCAGCTGCGGCAAGGAGGAGGGCGAGGGCGAGTGAGCACCTTGCCCTACACCTGTGGCACAGCTGTCAGCCCACCAAACTTGTGGGGTTCTTTAAACCCTAACCAAGTGACACGCAGCAAACCCGGTTTTCTAGGCATCTTCATAGACGTACGTTGGGAAATTTGATTTATTTTATTTTTCAGCAATAGCCTTCAAGTTGAAGGCTATTCCAGTAGATCCGTCAAATGAACCTCCGCACGCTTTGGATTTGAGAGGCATTGCATTGCCAATCAGTGGACCTGAATCATACTCAATGAATAATGGCCATTGCCATTCAATTTGAATGGCATGGAAATACACCAATATGTTCTAGAATAGGCACAGAACATTTAATATAGTATATGGTATTACCGAGTGGTTGATTTATTGGTTTGTATGACTATCACAGTGTTCTCCATGCATTCTATGAATGAAACCAATCTGGAATCCAATCATGATCCATATACATCTGGCAAGTTGATGTCTGTAAATTACATTTTGCAAGAATCATTTGACCCATGTGCTGCAGCACCAGATTATTCATTGTAGTTGGTAAATTCAACGACATGGCCATGCATGCACATGTGGTTGAACAACTTCATTGTTGGCTCGACTTGGGATCCCAGTCCAGGCTACAGCAATTTCATTGTCCCGGAGGCTTGTAAATTTTATCAATGGCATCCACATGACAGTTGGATCCCTTGACGATCACGAATCACAGCAATTTGCTAGCTTGCAAACTAGCAATTGTGGACTGGACTTGTTGAGCAGCAATCTCAAAGCTTGACAGATGACCACCCCCACACTTTACGCTGGCAACACTGTGACCTCTGAAGGTTTCAAGAGCTGTACCAGCCGCTCAGCCTCCCTAATCCCTGACTCGTACGCACCATGCACTGTGGCAATGGATGCATTGGTAGAAGTTGCCTCTCCTGCAAACATGATGCTCCCAGCATGGGGCCTTGCTAAGACCTGGGTAATGTTTTTGGGACACCCAACACTGTAGTAGGAGTAGGAGCCATAGACCCATGGCTGCTGGGCCCATCTGGTGACGTGGAATTCTGTCAAATTGCCGACCATGTCTCCGTAGTGGGCGTAGAGGACAGTCATAGCTTCTCCAACAACCTCCTCATCCTGGTAAAGGGAATGCGCGTCAGCTTATATATTCAATATGGCGGCCACTTTAGAGGGCAGTGCCACTTGGGTGTAATGACCGTTATTCTTGCTATCAACCTCCCATGTGAATGCAAAACTACTGGCCAGCCCATGCATGCTATTCAAAGAATTACACTGAAAAAATTGCCACAATCATTGACAAGAGCGGACCGGGTCCTTGTGCTGCAATTACCTGCAGTAATTCCAACTCCAACGCGGTATCAGCTGCGTGCAAGGCGACAAGCACTGGAACTTTAAAGAGTTTGTAATAATTCAAGAACGTGCCCCATCTCCCAGACAAGTCACTCATGGCCATGCTTATGAAGTCGGCATCCAACTCCCAAAAAGGCTCGTCAAAAACCAGCACAACCTTGTCAATCACACAAAGTGGTCATAATTGTGCGATTGTGCTACTGGCCTGCAAAACATATGCATGATACATCTTAAGGTATTCCATATTTTGAATATAAAATATACTAAAAATTATTTTTCAGTCAGGCAATAGGATGCAATTTTTTTAGACGCGCCTTCACATTACTGCTCACTTGTGCGCTAATTGATGGTCACAATGCGCGCCACATCATGTCATGGCATGATTCCACAGTTGCAAGGTGCTCATTGAGTGCTTTTGGAATTGAGTTTGCACTTACCTTGTCCAGTACTCCCATGCCAAGCAGAGAAATCGCATCAATTTTGTCTTGTGGCAGGGGCGGAACAAACTGAATAATGTTTCTTTTCAGTACTCCCAGGGATGCCGTCATCAGCACATATGGCGCTGTGTATTTTGTACCCGATGTTGTGGTCACCACAGCGCCGCCATTGTGAGTATCCTGTGCTTCAACAGTCTTTACGGCATTACCATACCTGCAGTGATTGCCAGTCACAAAGTCATGGCAATTAAATAATGCCTTTCTTTCACCTATGCATCGCTACAGCTGCATCCTTTCCTTATGCAACTCCTGACACCACAACACCTTTTACATTACAGCATGCAGCATGAGATGCGCAGCATACCTAATGTCAACACCCTCTGCCAGATAGCGTGCCAGGGGTTCAAACCCGTCCGCAAGCATGATGTCTGTTTGTGGGATGGTCTTGGCATCACCATATCGCATGGTAGATAGTGCGCTAGCGTTGGCATTCAACAGTACTTGAGCATTGCTGTGGAGCAAAGAGTTCCACAGGATCAATGTCTCTGCAGTCTGGTTGACGGAGAACTTCCTGTAGAGCTGGAGCAGGGAAATGTCCTACGCAATACAAAGGCTGGTAACTAATCTCACAAATACAAATGCAGCGCGCAATTTTATCATACTATAATGCAAATAGATTCAGGTGACTTGTAGTTGCTGTGATGCAGTGGGCACTGTCTGACAAAACGGTTGCTGAGCATGAGGAGGTATGCTGAGCATGAGGAGGTATGCGCCTGTCACTACTAGTACTCTGTAACACTGACACAATGCATGCGTCAATTTACAGGCAGGCAACAACTTGAGTGCAAGGGCCAGCAGCCATCATGCTGTTGTTTTGGCAGACAGCAGCCATACTAGCATTACCTTCCCAGTGTCCCGATTCTTGTTCTTGAAGCTCTCAACTGCAGCCCTGAAGCGCATCGTAAACCCGACGCCAACCTGCCTCCCGTCAGACACAGCCCTCGCTGTTCCATTCTGGTAGTAGACCTGCACTGCGGTGTAATCCTGGGGTGCCGCCATGCTCAGGTTATGTGCCCTTGACAGGTCGTAGGTTGGGTTGTTGCGGGTGCCATGGTGCCACATGGCGCCCAAATCTACAGCGCCAGCCTGTGTCTCCACAGTCAGCAACCTGCCACCAGGGCGTCCCTGGGCCTGCAGGATCCCCGGGCCAAGATTAATATGTACCCCCAGAGGAATGCAGGCAAGAACCCCACATGCAACGCCAAGTTTCCATTGCCAACATGGCACATGGCCTAGATTAAAATCATTATAAGGCCTGTGCGGTGTGCGCATATATAACGAGGGCACCCACTCACTGTCACAGTGAGCGTGGCACAGTATGCGCTTGCAAGCACACATGCAGTATTCAGATGCCTTTGGCCAAGTGCAGATAAAGCCTACCTCCAGAATCAGAGGGTTGAGACCATATTGCTTCAGCCTGACGGCCGCTGCAAGCCCTGCTATGCCTGCTCCAACAATGATGACATCTGGCCTTGCTGCAGACCTGAAAGCACCAGTGTGGTAAACTTTAACTTAAAGGCTTGGTTCCTCATCCTATCATGGAGACCTTGCGCAGCAAACCAGCCAAACCAGCCTTACCTCGAGCCATTGTCTGCTACATCAAGCGCCCTGACTGCCAAGATGGCAGCTGAGGCCACAAGTGCGACGAGCAACACATGTGTCCAACTCGAACCGCTCTTGCTCCACCCCATCATGAATTTCGAACAGGTTTTCTGCTAGTCGAGAGCTGCTACGTACAGGCACACAAGCTACCGACGGCGTGAGTTGGATCGCTCTCAAAATGAAATAGAAAGCGAATGTATTAGCTGGTGGAACTGTTACAGCTGTCTGGCAAAAAATGCATCAGACTAGCCCAAGTCACCAGTGGTTCACCGCCTTAGCAACGGCGTGCACACGTTTGCACGGCCTTGAAGGCCGACCAGACTGGGTGTGATAAACAGTGGATCACATTGTGGGACGAACATGATCGGCACCGCGGTGCCCAGTGGTTCAGACAACCGTCCGATCGCAGCTCCGCGGAATGTTGGTAAAAACAAAATCAATAATGTTTCTTTTTAATCGTGCTGGTTTCCACTGGTTCTGGGTGACCGTCTCCATACAGTTCTACTGTCATAGGCACCGGGTGGGTCCTACGAAATTACCTATAACCTACGACGCAAGTTTTACCAGCACCTATGCATGGATATAGCCCGATACACCAAACACCCTGACACAAAAAATACGATCATAATACCTGAACACGCATGCCTAGGCTATGACTGCTATGGATACTATTAGCAGCTACTACCAATAACGACTGAACATGCATGCAAGCCTACCATTGAATGCACACAACTTGCAAATACAAGATCATACGAATGCTGTGGTCCATGTCTTGTTGGCGATACCGCCAATCACATGACTGGAGGACAGTGAAAACGCATACATTGAAAGCAGGGACGCCGCCCACTGATAGGCAGGCCCCTCAGCCAGACTCCTCCCCGGTCAGCTGCTGCAACACATCCTGCCTGACCTGAACCGCCACACCCCCCTTGCTGTCCTGGAACACCCTCACTGCGTCATCCAGGTAGCGCACGTACACCAGCCCACTCCCCTTGATTGGCAATGGGATGCTGCCTCCAAAAGCATGCAGCGTTCCTTTGGCAATGCTGGCTTTAATGAGCACTGGCGTTTTTGCGGTCTCTCCCTGCACAGTTGTGAATGTGGTATGATCCATAGGTGCTCAATTGCGCAGGAGGCAATGTCACCCAAGCTGCTGCTGGGCGTGTTGCGACTGGGTGTCATACCACAGAATGCGGCAAGCATTTAAGGGGACGATGGTTCCTTCTGTGCTTGTTATACCAAATGGATTGAAACAAAGTTTGCACCAGACTCCTCTCACAGCAGCAACCAGTGCACATTCCAATCGGTACTAGTCCGCCGGTCATGCGTGGACAGTGGGTAATCCCTTAGCAGCATAACACGGTTCTTTTGAGTCTTTTTCAGCCTCTGTATCGAGCTGATTATCACGCATGATCAGCACACATACCTGGGGCTCGTAAGTTCCGCTGGCAGTCACATACACCCTGTCCCCTGCCAATTCAGCGCTGTTGATGACTGTGCGTTCCACCGGGTCAAAGTCCTGGGCAGCTCGGTTCTTACTTGTGATCAGCTTGCCCGGAGAGGTGGCTGTCTGCCAAAGCAGCGCCCCTCGCGTGTACACAACCTGCATCATACTGGTAGTTAGCTATTAGCTTTTGTGACCCGGCAGTGAAGAAATATGACTCATATTAGTCAGCCATGTACATGAATGCGCCACTCACTCCTGGCACAGTGGTTACCCCATTTCCTGATGTATTGCAAATCAAAGGTGCCAATAACCATTGTCTGGGACTCCCTGTTGACTTCTGCCGTACCCAGAAGCACCTGATTTGGCATGCAATCATGATTCCAGGTGCCCAACCGCCCAAGCTAATGCCGCTAAATCAGGCTTCAAACCATAATGGCCAGCCAATACATGCTCCAACCAGTCCATGCAGATTATGGGAACCAAGTATGGTATGGTGACCATGTTGCAACTAGCAGCATCCATTGTGACGGTCTACATGCTTCCATGCACATGGCACCAACAAAAGGTTGACATGCTTTCCTGCATGGGGCAGCAAAGATCTGGCAAACATGTGCATGCAATGACAGGAATGCACCTCAAGAATCTCCTCGCCATGATATTGCATTGACCATGCGATGGCTGAATGGCGGCCTCAAATGTCATTTGCCACAGTAATTGCCACAACCTCCGTTGCCCGCTATCGCACCTGCCATGGTCCTCCACCGATCAGCTTCTCCTTGAAGGGCACACGTGCCGCAAGGAGGACGTCCACAAAGCCGTCTAGGTCCCTGGAATTGAAAGTGCCCTGCTGCACTGCCTCTAGTAGCTGGTCTCGAGCCTGCTTCTCAGGGCTTGGGCTGCAGTCAGAAAATAGCAAGGTGATCTTGGGATGGAATTGCCAAGGATTATGAGGAGATTTGAAGTCCTAATATCACCATGTTACCCTGATCACTGCACACTGTTCAGAGCCAAAAATGGCCTATTTGCTGTCACATCTGGCCCCATCCCCCACCACACACACCACTTTCCCACACCGGCATACCCCGTCAAGCCTTTGATAGTATTTTACCTTTTGGCAAAAAAGGACTGCAGCCTGCCTGTCAGTGATTGGCAACTTGGGGCCTGCTTCCTAAGCAGCACCCTCACCGGGTGCCTGTGCACCCTCGTGGAGAGGGTGCAGTGAGCTGTAAACGAGCTGGAAGAAGCGCGATGCAGCAGCATTGTTGCCTTCACAGCATCACTGCCGAAACTGCAAGGGGAAGCAACTTAGTCTGATGGTGGGTTGGTAGGCCTGTGCCTTGAACCCTTTCAGCAAGACTGCGTTGAGTATGCCGGTGGCCTGAACGTGGTTTTAATAGTTTGAAAAGCTAAAGTACCGATTTTAAATTGTAGCAAAGCGCAAGGAACGAAGTGGGTGCGGGTAACCAACCCACAAATGCATGCATATACCCACTGATGGCGCCAATCAACATGTTATAATGCACGCCAAAGAGAAGAAAGCGGAATGGGCAGATGGGGCTATGTGTTTGACCTCTGAATACGTTTTAAACTTCTCCTTGGCTCTGCGGCTGCGTGCTCTAACCCAGCAAGGTCGACATGCACATGTGCACATGGCTAGCCGCCCCACAGATGCACACTAGCTCGCGACCAACCAACACTTATGTACACATATTGTAATCGGTGGATCACTATGCACACGGTGTATTAAAAACGCTTTGCGTACCTTGCCTGAATCAGTGGTTGGGCCATTGACGCAATGGGACGCATGCGCAGCTCTCAATGACTAGGTCAGGCTAGTATCATACCAGCAACACCGGCTGTTGGACTTTCTTGTGTGTTAGTACCGTAGGCGAGTACGGTTCTTAACCTTGTAGCAAGCGCTGCTATTTAGCCTGTAGCATGACCAGGAGGTGAAAATAATCATTGCAAGGTAATTAATAATAAAGGTGATGGAATGGCATTTTATTGCAACCGCAGTTATGCTGGCAAGTTGCTCGATAATATAAGTGTGCAGGTATCGTATTTGATTGCACGTTGTGATGTCATCTCAATGTGAGGATGAAGTGCCACGTTGAAAAAATCATGAAAACATTAACGCACAAGGCCCAACTGGGTGATATTTACAGTGTCCCAGGTGCTGGCAAACGCTTACTATGACTTGGGAGGGGCTCACACCAGGGCACCGATGGGCTTGCCATGCCACAGGCTAACGCCAGCATGTATTTTATGAAGTAGGGCAAGGGCATTTAGTACGAACAGCTTGCAAACAGCATGGCCAAGACATGGCATAGCCCGACCCTAAATTTTTTAGTAAAAGCTTGTCTGTGCAACTGGAATGTACACTCTTTGAGCGTGTCCCAGCATTTATTGCCCCCATTCCGCTGAATGCTCCCACAACATGTGCGGAAGCAAACCAATGCCCCACCACCCTCTTCATTTCTGCTTTTTGACCCCCTTCCCCGCCACAAAGCGGTCCATTGGCCCCTTGACTGGCTTGGCTGCTGCCAGGTGGCGAGTCACCAGGGCATACACCTTGCACACACTGCTGCTAAGCCCTGCACTGTCCATGTCTCCCTCCGCCACCCATCGTATCGACCGCCCATCCACAGCTGCCGTTGGAGTGTTGGCCAAAAAATCTGAAGGGGCTGTTGCCTGCTCAAGCAACAAATGCATGTCATGCTTTAGTACATAACATGGAGCGTTGTCCGCAAAATGTATCCTACACCACATGCAAGGTATTTGCAACGAGGAGCAGTGCTAATACTCGCTGCAATAAAAGCATGACATGCGCACACACCCCAGTGAATGCAACGGTCCTCAACAATGATAGGCTTGCGTGTGCTTCACTGATCGCGTCCCTATGTCCCAACCACTTTGAGGAATTTAGGGTTTTAGGGTCTGCATCTTGTGGCAATATCCCACCCTACCCACCTGCACCAGTTCCACATGCAGGCTCATGCGTATGTGGCTGAAGGTGTGCGTCACGCTGCCCAGCTGCCGCACAGCCCCTGCTTGCCACGAGGCACCCCTCTTGCCCGGTAGCCGCAGGGTGGTGCAAAACAGGTCATCCAGGGCCTGACCCCGGGAATCTTCCTCGTCAGATGCGGCCACCGCCGCACTAGGGAACTCCCACAGCCCTGCATGCACACCCACCACCACGGTTGGTGAATACATTGGCACAAAATGCCGTTCTGCCATTTACTCAGTCACCGGCATCAGGCAGCCCCCTAAAAAGATAAACTGGTACTTATTGGGCATATGATACCTGCCTGCAGTACGCTGAAAACTCACTGCAAGTAGGATTGTAGTTTCACTTTTCCCCCTTGGTATGAACACATTGTGCCGAGACCTACATCCACTCACCTGCCAGCAGCCCCTCGGCTGGCCGTTGTACCAGTAGGTACTGCGCGCTGCCCTTTTGCCCCCCTTCCTCCACCAGGCGCACCACCCGCACAGACACATGCTCCTCGCGCTTCTGTGCCTTCTCAGCCTGGGGGGCAGCCCACAAGATGAATTAATTTCCACATGGATTTTACATGCATGCCAGTGTAGACAACTAGCTACTCGCACCCATCCACAAAACTGTGCCTTGGTGATCTTAATAAGTGGAATCATTGAACTCAAACCCACCAGTCCCCAGGCGATTCCAGCCGTCAAATCATCCACACCCTACCTTGACAGGGTAAGCAGTGACACGTGGCGCATGCTCGCTGTCCAGATCCCCCCCATTCGCCTCATACTCCCGCACCTCCCCATATGCCTGGCACTGCTCCCTGATTGGGCAGGAAGCGCAGGCAGGGGGCTGGTGCACGGTGCACACCGTGGCGCCAAGCTCCATCATAGCCTGCGAACGTGGTTGGAATTGCTGTGATGCCAACTGCATTGACAATCTACTGTTGCGCACAGACGCCTGGCACGCACAACATGTCGGTAATCTCCTCATGAGCGTTTCACCCATTGCACACCTCTGACAGATCTGTACAAAATAGTACCCATGTTCGTGAATCTATAACTCACCTGGTTGAAGTCGCCAGGCCTGTCGGTGTCAATCAGCTGCTGCGCGAGGATGCTGTACAGCTTGGCTGAAGACCCTTCCTTGGGGTTTACCGTCAGCCGGCGCAGGCGCGACACCACTCGGATCACGTTTGCATCCACCGCCGCCACAGCCTGGCTGAAGGCGATGGAGGCGACTGCGTGGCTGGTGTAATGCCCAACCCCTGCAGGATTCGCCAGCATGTGTTACCACACCATCAACATGCAAACGGGCTGCATCGCTTGGCCTCGATGCCATTCATATCATTATGCACTAAAACATACAACACCCTAAAACTTTTTCCATTCCCATCCAGAACTCGCCGTTCAGGCAACATGCGCTGCAATTTTCAAAATGCGCACCATGATGGTCCAATACACAGGTATGGCACACGTCATGCCAGGGAACCAATTAGCACTAGCATAGCTGCTGACACACAGATGTGACACCCATGCACGTGGAGGCTACCCACCAGGAATCTTGAGCATTTCCGCTGCGGTGATCGGGAATGTGCCCCTCAGCTCCTCCACCACATATTTTGCCCCATCCAGCAGGTATTTCGCCCTGCGGTAGTACCCCAGCCCCGCCCACATGTGGTTCACCTCCTCCAGGGATGCGGCTGCCAGCGCTGCCACGGTGGGCCACTTGGCGGTCCATTTGTTGAAGTACTCAACCACCCGTGGGACCTGCATGGGGGAGCGCATGAAGAGTGATGCAAACAAGGATGTGGTCCTTGGAGAGTCCACGCATGCAATTGTTATCATCGTCATGTGTCACCCCTTGGATTGCGAGGTGCATACTGCACAACACTAGCTGTACAGGGTAGTGGAAGAATCCGCTGGTTATGGGTTTGCCCCTGACAGCCATAACTGACAGTCGGTATTGCTTCACCTTCAAGGGGTGCCTTCAAATCCCTGCAAAATGCAAGGATAAGCACATGCTATGCCATGCACATGCGCTGCTGTGTTTGCTGGTGCAAGTGGCCTTGCTGCAGGCCTGTGTCCCCATACGGAGGTGCTGCGCTCGTCCCTCTCTTTCCATCCTTTCATGCCCCAGATTTGCCAGACATAAACCCCTGCTGTGCACCCATGTTGCTGCTGCGCACCTGTGTCTGTTGTGACATCACCTCGCACACCCACACGCGATATGCAAACTCCTGCAGAGGCAGGTCCAGTGCGGCGCCCCCCTTGGTGGCTCCTTCCCCCCGGTCCAGTTTCGAGTGATAGTTCCTCCTCCAGGGCAGGATGCGGTGGTTGTGGTCGTACCAGTGGACTAGCTGCTGCTGTATCTGCCAGGGTGGCGGTTGATAGTAAGTGCTAGTAGCATGCTTGCGTGTTGGGTGTCGGCATGCTGTGGTATAGGTTATGAAATTGAGGGCAAAGTTAACTTGCAGGCTTACCAACACAGGCTTACCAACACAGGTGTGGTAGCGTGGCACAAATTGCACCAACCACCCAACCACACCAGTGTTTGACTGCAGCACCCACCTTGGACCTTTCATCGGCGCTGAAGGAAGGGACATCCTCAATATCAGCCAGGCTAGGGTCATGATCCTCTGATTGTATAGACTGTGATGCGGGGTCTGCATCTGTACCCTTACGGCGCTTGGTGCCAGCACTGCGGGCCTTGGGTGCCATTTCTGTGGCGGATGCCTGGAGATTACTCCAGAACTTCCAGGATGTGACAGGTTTGGAGTAGGTGTGCGGTTTGAACAGCTTCAACCCTGGTGGGTTTGAGTGGAGGCGGGCAATACTGCGCATACGGTGGGTGGCACAGGGAAATAGCTGGCCAGCGGCATGGCAGTTCTTTCTGTTGGCACAACGCCGAAGGCTAAATACAGAGATCTCGAACACCAGTGTCACCTAGCACATGCATGCATACATACACCTGTGAAGTTTGAAATGTGTCCTAGAAAAGTAGGGTCGTTGCTGCAGCAGGTGATGCAGGTGAGAGCAGCTGGCACGGGTCTTTTAAACACAGACCCACTAGGTAAAGCGTTCTTACAGCACTATAGTAGGAACCCCTCGTACACAGCTGGTGTTGGTCCAAGTGTGGAGACAAAGTGCTTGCATGCATAAAAAAAGGACAGACTGTTGACATCACCCTCCTCGTCGGATACAATGACCAACGCTTGGTCCGGAGAAGGTCATAAGGAGACGCGAACATCACCGTGAGCACTCCTGGAGTCTTAAACCTGTTCTGTTTTCAAACTTTCTTTTTAGCGAAAACGTCCCCGCTTCAGTAGCATACCACCCACCCCAAACCTTATCCTTGCGATGCCATCGTATCAAGCGATGGCACTAAACGGCGTGCAGCCTTGAGGTTTGTTGTGCGCTTCACGGCTTGTGAAATATCTTGTTGTGTTACCTCAATATTGACTGCAACAGGGCCGGTAAATAGGTAGATAGATAGACTGTTGCTGGCTGCTGGCTGCCCACTTTTTGAAGTTTGGCTAGTCTGTTCAGGCTCCACACGGGCAAGAGCACGAGCGTAAACACTGCAAGAGAACAGTTGCAAGGAAACAAACTAAAAGCCAATAAGCCTGGCGAGTGCGCAACCACCACTTCGTGGGCTCCAACGAATTACTAGCTGTTGCTGCCCAGAGTGAAAAGCTTTGTAGCCTTTTACGTTGGATACCATGGCCCTCTCGGCCTTGCAGGCAAGTTCATCGTGCCCTACGATGGCCACCTCTTCTTGGAGCCCATCCACTCACGCTTCAGCGGGCAGCAACACACCAGGTGAGCTAGGCAAGCTAGCCATTGAACCCTAGCCATTGTGCAGCTGTAGGCCTGTTTATCAGTGTACCACAAGCAACACAGTACTTGCTATTAGTACAGTGTTGGTGCTTCTGGAAGTTGCAGCCACGCATTTAGCTGCCTTTATACCACTATCCACAGCACCGAGTGCAATAAACGCCAGGGACCAGTGCTGAGTGCTGAGTGTCTGCTCCTCTGTAGGGCTGCCCTTCCCAGTCTTCAGCACCCGCAGCTGCACCAGGAGGGTCTCCAGGATGCAGGTCCACGCTGCTGCACAAGACGGGTGCGTTGGGAACCACCTAGGACATCCGTGTTTGAAGGACCTAGTATAATACTACTTGGAAGCCATTTTAGCAAGGCGCAGGAATGGTAGTTGGCCCGGTAGCCTCTGCCTGTCCTGTGATGGCATACCTGCAAGCTTCATCTCCGTGCACATGTCCCAAGAGACTCCAGCAATAGTCCCACTTGCGTGCAAGTAGTGCTGGTGCTGCGTTCCTTGCCTCACCTGTGCACGTTTTGGCGCACAGGGGCTTTGGCGCCACCGTGCTTAAATTTGCCAGGCAGGTCCAGGGTGCGCTGCCAGTGGTTGGCCTGCTGTCACGGCTCACCGCACCTGAGGGAGGAGTGGGCAACGACTCCCTGGTAAGCCACAGAGACAGCGCAAGTGGGCTTTCACCCGCTGGGCTGCGGTGCAGAGGACGTCGGCAGCAAGTTCACATGGCGCATTCACTTGAATTCCATGTCATTTGGCTTGCGCTACTATGGGAATGCATGTAGCTGACCACAAGCGTGCTGGCGCATGACTCAGCAAGCCACGCACAAGGGCATTTTTACAAAATGCTCAGCAGCAGGAGGGATGCGGATGCGCAATGCACGACTTGCAATCAAGATGTATTGATAACTACCAGCTCCATTATACCCATCACTCCCTGCACCCCACAGGCATACCCCGAATACTGCCGGGCGGTGTTTGAAGCGGCACCAGAGGGCTTCAACATCGCCATGGCAGACCTTGAAAAGGTGTACCCAGGCGTCGCCAACCGGCGCTACGTGCTCATGTTCCTGTGGATGGCGCGCACAGGCGCAGGCATCGTGCAGACGCGGGATGTCATGGCGGGCGCAAGGAGGCTGCGAGTCACGTACGTTACGCTGCTGGTGGTGGTGGCGGTCTATCATGGGGCAACTGGCGCGGATTGATCATCTGTAGTGTCTTACACAATGCTGTTCGCGGCACTGCATTTTGTTTGACTGTATGTTAAGTAGGTGCATGGTGGAGAATTTCGATGCAGCTCATTAGCATCGCCCGACATGCACAGGCCACATGTAGGGGTTCAATTGGTTGTGGATATTCCTAAGCGCGGCGTATACTGGGTTATGAGTGCATGCCTTTCCTCACCCTGCTGTATGCATGTGCAGGCAAGATCTGGAGATTGAAATGGACCGATTTGAACAAAGCAAGGACCTTGTGTTCAAGGTGAGGCAAGCAGGGCACTGCGGTGTGCTGTAAATCTGTAGCATTACCATACCATGCTAGTATCGCAGGAGGGGCATTGCATGATTGCATCGGGCCGATGGAATTGTGCACATGACATACATGGTCTTTTGCAAGGATGGCAAGGATGTGGCCAGCCTGTACCGGGCCTGAGAAAAGGTGGATATTTGCTTGAGTCAGATGTTCATTAAAGGCTGCCACAATGTTGCAAGCCGCTTCCGGAAATCCGGTTGTTATCGTCTCATACCTTGGCATGCATATTGAGCCGCCATACCTTCCCACACCTGCGCGCCCTTCCCTGCAGAAATACGCCTACATTGATCGGCCGCTGCCCAAAGTGGAAGACATGGTGATAGTGGCGGTGGATGCATTGGCACGCCTGGCCCTGGGTAAGTGCACCATCGACTGGGCGATTGTCACTGCATCCTGCAGGGTTTGCTGTTCACGGCGACCTTGCAGGCATGCGCTGCTCATATCTGGTGGTCCATTTGGTGTGTGTATACGGCTGATTTGGGTTGGCTTGCCTCTGGCAGGAATTGAGGATGGTGCGCCTATCTCTGAGGCGGATGCGGCACTTCTGTTCCCCATCATCAAGGGGGGTTTGTATGACGTGCCAGGGGTAGAGGAGGCACTGGCGGAGGCAATTGCTCAGCGCCCAATGCGTGCAAAAGCGTATGTGGTGTAGAGGGTGCCGACTTGCGCGTATGCTACAAGTTTGCAGCACTTGCGCTTCCTCAAGATGGTCACTTCGCTATTTGCTATTAAGTGCGCATAACCTGTTGCATGTCTGCGCCCCATTCCCCCATTGCCATGGCCACACTCCAGTTGGTCCGCCTTTTATCCTTGTGCAGTGGATATCAGTATGTATTCGTTTCCAAATTCAAAGCTGCCCAGCTAAAAGAAAGGAAATACCCACAAGTGAAGAACGATTAGCCTGCGATGGGGTGACTATTCAACTGTGTGTGTGCGGGGGGGTAACAAACCCTAGTGTTTTATCTCCTGTACTATATCAATAAGTGGGACTGCTGTGGGGCGAGGGTTTTTTCATACCGGGGTCCGGTCCCCCTGGGTTCGCCGGCGGGTAGCAAAAGGATGAAGAGCGCGGAGTAGTCTGAGAGCGTTGATCCCAGCACACAATAGCGTGCAAGAAAATTTGAACCCTTTGTTTTTGACCTGGAAGTTTTGGGTACGAAGACCACGCTTTTGAGCTTGAAACAATGCCAAGGTGGCTAGGTCACAATTCTAAGTATCTAGAAACAACATGGCCAATCAATGAAGGCCACTTAATTGTGCCCCCCTTGGGTAGAAATCCGCCACTCAGATTGCAGCCAAGTGACAAGTCCATTCGTTATAGCCACAGCTTGTGGGCTGCAGAGCACCATACTTCACTTGTTCACAGACACCACAGTCGTCCATTTGCAGTCCTTTCGATACAACTATTTCCTTCCGTGTGGTTTGCAAGCAAACCTCCGTGTCTGATCGCTTGCCTTGCACAAATTGCCGCCATGCAGAGCACCATGAGAGCATCCGGGGTCACCAGCACACGAGTGCAGGCACAGCCCACACAGCTGAGGCAGAAGCTGTGCAGTTCCAGTCGGTAAGCACAGTGTGCGTTTTGAGGTCCTGTGCGGCCCACGTTACGAACCCTCTGTAACTAAAGTGATTTGCGGTGCAGGTTGCTGGTGACCAGGAAAAGTGCCATTACCACATCCCGCCCAAGAGCCGCGACTGTTTCGGTCTCTGCTGGTAAGTTGGGCGCAAGCATCAATACTGCATGCGAATGATTGTGTATGCGTTGGGTGTACCTGTACCTGAGAACCGCAAAAGTGCCTGCTTTCTGCCTCTGCGCGATGAGTGGAGGCTGAACGGACTGTGTGTCTGAACTTTGAGTTCCCTGGTGCAGCGTGGGCCCCTCCCACTGTTTCGGACACAAAGAAGAAGCTGCTTGAAGCTTACAAGAAGCCCATGCCTGCTATCTACTCCGGCGTTGTTCAAGAGCTGATTGTGTTGCAGCATTTTGCACGATACAGCAAGCAGTACCAATATGATGAGGTATGTTGTGTGGCTGAAGCCAAACCTTTTACTAAGCAAGGTACATCCTTTAAGCCCTGCGTTCACATTGTGGTCACCACTGTGTTGTGTGGCCACCTGGGAGGCGCACCTAGCCGCTTCCTGACTGTTGATATTCCCTGGTTGCCTATCAGCTGCGTAGCAGTGCCACTGCCGGGTTCTGATCAGTTCTGAGGTGTTGCTGGGTCGCTTCTTTTGAAGCCCATGGGGCCGTTCAAGCTGCCTGTCCTGCCCAGTCGCACCCAAGCCTTGGTCAGGTGGTGATGTAGAACTCCTTCTGCTGCAGGTGCACGGCCTGGGGGTAGCAAGCATCTTTGAGCAGGTGCTGGGTGGGCTCCCAGAGGAGGAGAAGAAGGCAGTGTTCAACGCGTACGTCTCTGCCCTGGAGGAGGACCCTGAGAAGTACCTCTCTGATGCTGAGAGGCTGGAGTCGTGGGCAAAGAGCCTGTCTAGCCCCACAGACATCAAGCCAGACGCAGAGGGCGACGCAGTGCAGAAGGCCCTGGCAGACATCGCCTCCCGCGCTGCCGCAGGGCAATTTCAGTACTCAAAGTTCTTCGCCATCGGCCTGTTCAAGCTGCTTGAGCAGACGGGCGCCAAGGACCCAAAGGTGCTCGCTGACCTGACCAAGTCCCTCAACGTGTCGCTGGAGGCAGTGAACAGGGACTTGAAACTGTACAAGGGCATCCTGTCCAAGCTGAGCGCAGCCAAGGAGCTGATGGCTGAGCTGATGGAGAGGGAGAAGAAGAAGCAGGCAGAGCGGGAGGCAGCCAAGGCTGCTGCAGCTGCCAAGGCAGAGGAGACGCCCTCTGAGCAGCCGGCGTCAGCATAAGCTGAAAGGGGGTGTGCGGGTTTTTGTACAGTATGTTTGCCCCGCAGTATTGGTGCCCTGCAGCGTTAATGTTAGACAGAGTTTTCGGGACGCAACGGTTTGTGGCCTGGTGGCAAGTTGCTAGTGAGTGAGGGTGGGGTTGCGGGCGCACACTCGCGGCCGTTGAACTGCTTGGAAAGCCCTGCCAAAATCATCAAGCAGTGTGCTTTCCCTCCAGCTTTTGCTGATTTGTTTCGAGTGCATATTGTACTGTGGGAGTTACGGAGTAATTAGGAGTCTTTTAAACAAGTGACTTGAATTTGTGTGCCGCAATGCGACCCAGGTGGGTGCACTTTGGAAGGAACCTGAGAAAACCAGTCGTTTGTGTCGTGCCATAGGTGGTGTTTTGAAGCTTTTCTGTTGTTCCAGGATGCACTTGCATGTTGTTCTCGCTTTTTACCTACAGAATTTGTTTTACTGGCTGGGAGCGTGCTTGTCCTGTGCAGGGGCGCTTGTTTCGTTGGTTTTGCCGCTCGTCCATAGCTGCGCAATTAGCTAGAACAGCATCAAGGATATTATATGGCATGGCTTGATACAATCTGTGTAATGATTACAAAGATGTATCATCTTTACTCTGACTACACCTGTTGCTTTGCCCCAAGAGGGGTGCAAGCCACAGTCTTTGTTGCTCAACGGTTGGGGTTGTAGGGTGGCAAACCCTGTGCCAGCGGCGGCCAGATCTGTGCTGGCAGCTCATGCGGGCAGCCTCAGCCTCACCAGTATCTGAACCACGGCAGCCTCAGCCTCACCAGTGGCTGGTCCTTGGTGGGCGTTCTCTTTTTTCTTCAAAATTCCTTTTTTCTGGCCACCACGGGTTGGCATTTTCACACGCGTTATCCGTGTACTACATCACCACCCCTTCGTCCACTGCCTGTGCCTGGTGCCAAGTTTTGAGCTCATCGAGGCGGAGCAGCTATTCTCCAGCAAAGAGGTGCTGTCGTCGCCAGTAGTGTTACGTTTTGGCAGCAGACTAGCACATCACGCCTGAGAAACCCCAGGTGTGCCTTCGCGTGGTATGCTGGGCTCGTGGTTTTCAACTGAGCTGCAGCCAGGCTCGCGTTTGATCAACGACCATCACCATTGTGGTGGTTGCGGAGGTTGCCTGGTTATTCTGGTTATTCTTTGAGAGGACGCAATCGTTTGCTGTTCATGAAAGGACCGCACCCAGTCTGATACAGTCCATTTGCCACGTGTGTCCTCTACCGCGATGGTGACTCTGTCGTTGCCCTGAAAGACGACCCAGCACAAGTTGAAGCGGGCCCTCAATCAAACAACATGTCCAAACGAACTGGCCAAGAGGCGTTTCAAGACACAAGTGAGCAAGTGTCAAACGGCACCAAAGTCCAGAGGGTGGAGCCTGCTGCGCAACACAACGTGGGTGACTCCTATGCATGCATTATCTGCATGTATGACGTTAGATTTGATGCACTGCCCCTTTGTCAAGCCTCGTGTGCGTGCGTTCAGTCGTGTTCAAGCTATTTTCGGCGTGGAAGGTGCACCCGGAGCAGGTGTCTGCGAACTTAGAGGGCTCTTGGGAGCCTGAGTGTTGCCCAACTGTTCCACGTTCAAGAAATCCCTGGCATATCCGTGTCTCCACTCTGTTCTATAGACACGTACTTGCTTTCCTTTGATTGTATGTCGTCTTTTTACTGTTGGGTACCGAATGTGGAAGGGTTCTTTGCAAGCGCAGTGGCGCTTTGTGCCCCGGCATTGAGGTTACGTGGACATTTTGGAAAGTGGCGCGGTCAGCGAAATGGCACGTGCACGTTCATCCACACCATCCTCGCTTTCCGTTCGAATGTTGCTGTTTTCTGCTCCAAACAAACCACATCCGTCCGGCAGTCCGTGCAAGAACCTGGGTGCTTTCATGGCATCCCGCCCGCAGCCTCCGGGCATGCAGCCTTGCCCTCGAGGCTAGCATCGGCCATCCAACACACGGCAGCTACCTGTTACACACTTGTTTCTACCCTCATATCTGCACTGCTGCCCCTGCAGGATGACGCTGTCCGGAATCACAGTCGGAAGGCTACGAAGCCTCGGCCTGCATTGCCCCCAGCAGTCAAGAAGCCAACCCTAGAGAGGCTAGAAGGTGAACCCAAGTGTCCCATCTGCCATGCTGGGGGCCTGGCCTGTCACTTGTGCCTGGTAACAGGGCCTGCGTTGCTGAGTTGCTGACTGCCACCTGGCACCTTGCAGTTGAGAAGATACCCACACTGATATACAAGGAAGGGGAGCCTCTCAAGGAGCTCAGTCGCCACTTGGGTCAGGACGGGAAGGAATCCACTTTGGTGCAAGTAAGTTTGCTTGCCTATGAACGGAAAAGGATGCCTGTGTAGTCCTGACCGGTGTGCACGACTCACTGGCAGTCGCTTTATGTACGCACATGTGCTGCCTCAACAAGGGCCTGCCCCTCCTCATTGCCGCTGCACAATGGCATGCTGTGTCAATCGCCTCAATCCCTGCTGTGCTGCCGCAGGTCCGCATCCCAGCACACTGTATGAGCAACTCCAACCATCAGGTATGTAGCCAAGCGCTGGCTCACCCCAACCAGCGTGCACTCCCCATGCCATACCCTGCCGCAACAGCCATTGACACTGCACCCAGCACGCATCACCTTGCACCGGCACATGCATCCCCACCATGCCAGAGCACTGCTGCACACCCGACACATCCATTGATCCCACCACGCAATTTGCATGCATGCCAATGACATGTATGGGCGGCTCGCCTGCAGGTGCGCGCCCGCCAGCTGTGGGGCAACGATGTTTACACCGAGGATTCCGACCTGGTGGCGGTGCTCATGCACCTGGGCTACTACTCCCAGTCGCTCACGTCGCCGCCCAACACAGTGGCGGAGGTGCGCTCGGTGGTCCGCCCGCTCCCGCCCCAGCTCAGCTACCCGTCCTGCTTCAGGAATGGCATCCGGTCGCGCGGCTGGGGTGCAAAGATCAGCGGATGCTCATACAAGGTTGGTTGATTAGCTACATGCATTCCAGCGATGGCAGAGTAGCACGTATTCTTGGGTATGCAGCGCCAGGCAGTTCTATGGCGGCATTGGGTTACCAAGATTTTGCGGAGAAGTTTTCAGGGCAGCCCATGTGGCCTTGGCTGTCCCTTTGCTCCTAGTTTACTGCTCAGACAAGGTTCACATTTGTTTATGGGGGAATAGGGGCTTGCTTCTCTCTTCCACTGGGACACGGCAGTTTCTACACCAGCTGGCATGGCGCAGACGTGTCGTCCCTCATGGAATCGCACTGCGCAGGTGGAGGGGTGCTGGCTGGTCACCCGCAGCGGCGCGCGTGTGGAACTGGAGCCGTCGCCAGAGGGCGCCCCGCAGGTCACCCCCACCTTCATCCCTGGGCAGCTGGAGCGCAACATGACCACCCGCTCGTCTGCCGCTGGCACTGACCGGCGCCAACGAATGGTGCAGGTGTGTGAAAATAGCCCACGCATGACCATGCCATTGGGCTGCGGCTGGCGCATGTGTGGATGCACAAGCCATGGGTCATGGTCAATTCGCCAGCTGTGCTTGTTTGTTTCACAATGATGTGGAAAAGGGAATACACAGGATCTAGCCAATTGCACGGCTGCGGTTGCTGCAATTGCGCACCATATTTTACAACACCTCTCCTCTTGCTATTCCAACATAGCCAATCTGTCGATGGTCAGCTGGGAATGCCATGTCTGTAACTGTGACTCTCCTTGCTGCAGGAGGTGACCATCCAGTACAACCTGTGCGACGAGCCGTGGCTCAAGTACTCCATGGCGGCGGTGGCAGATAGGGGGCTCAAGCCTGCGCAGTGGACCTCGGCGCGCCTGCACAGCGAGGTGTTGTACCTGTCTCTTATCACGTGGCTCGGCTGCTTGTTCGTGTTCTTTGTCGGTTATCCCCTTCTGCTTTTTCTTTGACCCCGTCCCTTTGCCGTGCGTCTCGTTCTCAGTTGCGGCACCATGGTTTTGTTCTCTGGCTTGGTGTTTCCTCCTGTTGCTTGGTGGTTCCCCTTTCTTCTGGATCCCATTCCTTGATGGGGTTTAGGGATAACATTTCTTAACAAAAAATCACTAATAAGTTGCTTGGGATAAGATCATCTTGCCATTATGCAAGAGCATGTATGAATCATCTTGCATCCCTTGTTCAGGTGCTGTACCTTGAGACGCAGCGGGAGCGGTTTGAGATCTCGCGCGTGGACAACACCGTCGCGGAGGGGGCCGAGCCGCCGACTGCGGAGGTGTACAGGTGGGTGGTGGTACATCTGCGGGTAATACACCCTGGGGCGTTTGTTGGTAGGCAGCAAAGGCTCGTGTCATCATTGCCGTGTTAATGACTGCATCTCTGAACCAGGTGACATGCGTGAGTACAAGGGCCAACACAGTGCACCCTCGCCTGTACCTGAAACGCACAGTGGGGGTTCCAGTAACCATTGGAGTTCAACAGCCACACGCGGAGGCTCTGCCGACAGCGCCTGTGACCCTTTGTTTGTCCCTTTGTTTACAGGTTTGCAAAGTGCAAGGTCCCACTGCCCATGACCAAGATGTACCAGCATGGCCTGCCCCTTCCCGAGGACCTGCTGACTGTACTGCATCCATCCCTGGGGTGGGAGGAGCTGCAGGTAATTCCGTTGTTTATCACAATCGCGTAGCATCCCGCCATTGCATGTCATCATGGTTGCGATCTGTGTGCTGTGCCCTAGGGTTGGGCGCAGGACAGTCAGCAGGTCCATTGTTACGATGGGGCGTGTTAACCGCAATCCCCAATGTCCCTCCATCATTGGCATTGCTGCAGTGTTGTGGGATTGGTATTGTGATTGTCATTAAGCCGTAATAGCTTAGTGCTGTTGCATAAGAGGTCGCAAGTGGTAATGGTTGCAATGTCATGCATGTTCGAGGTTGCAGTACTATAGTGCTGATGGCAGCGCATGGCAGGCCCACATGCAGAGTGAGCAATGCACCTGTAGGACACCTGCAGTGCACAGTCATGCAAGAATGTTCCATGCTTCATCCCTGTGCGCAGTCCCTGCCCCTGGCATGTGTAGGCTTGTTGCATGTGCCATGGTTGCTGTGTGCCTGCAGTGGGGCCCCAACGGTGTGGTGATCAAGGGCGAGGCATTCACGATCATGCGCATCCACTTTGCGCCCATGCACCGGGAGTTGTGAGCAGCCGCCAGCGGGGTGCAATGGCAGGCTGCTGCTTGATTGATGGACCTGCAAGCTGTGCCCCGTCCAGCGATTGAAAGCATGGTCATACATTTGGCAATTTGCAAAGTTGTTGTTCTCTTTGGTGCTTTGGGATCATCGAGGTGTTACTTGGTGCAAAGTGGGATGCGGCACCTGATGATCCCTGGACATGGTGAAGCAGAAATGTATTCAGCGGACTTTGCATCTGCGTGTAACAACAGGGAGGTTGCAGGCTTTGTCGTCGATACATCTAAATCAAGGTCAATGGCACCGATTTTCTTATGACGTCTTTGCACCACTATGAGGCATTGCGCCTTGCTGCTGGGATAATGATACACTGTCACAGTGCCCATTCAATCCAATTTGGCAAATTGCATTGTCAATGTATAGCCTAAACTGTTATGCTCCTCTTGCACCCTAAGGGTAAGACTCTTCAGGTTCAGAATCTGGCGCAATGGCGCAAACGCGCGAAGTGAATAATTGGATATCCATGTGGCACTGCGTAGAGTGGGTTGATCTCGAAGCACGGTGATCAGGAGCATGTATCCTAGTTTGCACTTGGGCGTCTCCGAGGTGGGCATCCTGTTCAAGCCTAGGCCCTTTAGGGTGCAAGGGGAGCATAACAGTTTAGCAATGCATACGGATCTTCGGGGTCACCGGTGTCTTGCCAAATGCCACTTCGAGAGCGTGAAACCACTGTTTCTTTCCACTGCGAGAGTCCCTGTGATGCGCACTTTCTATGCTGGCGGTTGCACTCAGCGCAGTTCTGAACTGCGGCATGCCTCGGCATCTGCAGATTGCTCATGAGTCACGAAAGTGACGAAAGTCGGTTCATCAAAGACAGACACGATGCACATAGCTTAACCTGTTGACCATCCAGTTTCAACATTCGAAGCACCCTGCGCATTGATATTTTGGGCAGGCAAAGAAGTCAACAACAGCGTTTCAGGCTCCAAACCGCACACAGATAGTCCCACCACAGAGGTTTCACGATGTGGTGTGCCTGCGCGACTCCCATGGGTTTACCCCTCAACCTGTTACAAGCACAGCACTTGAACGATGTGGATAAATATTCTGACGGAGTGTTGAAGGAAGCTCAGGACATCTTGAACGAGGGCTTTGAGGACTGGGATGACGCTAGCCTAAGGGCCAGGGCTGACTTCAGTATGTTCACCAGACCGGTGGCTTCAAACCAGGTCGGTGGCAAAGCCCACAGTGCTTTGTTATTAATTATTTGGGTTTGAGCATGCTACCTTGTCTAGTATTGCAGTTGCTTGTGAAGTGGGCAGCTGAGCTGCTGCAGGCGCCATATTAAACCTCGCGCGTGCAACACACCTAACCTAGGTCCCTCACATACGCGCGCGCGGACACACACACACATACACATACCCATACATACAAAAAACCGTGCACACCCATATATGTGAGCAAACACACAACCCACCCTAGCGCCTTGCACACACATATACCTAGCCTTGTCCACACTTCTCTATACCACTGCAGGTGATTGTAGCCAGGAGCTGCAGCGAGTACCCCGTTGCTGCCGAGACCCTTTTTGAGAGCCTCACGTCAGTAGAGGGGCTAAAGGTCCTTGATCCATACAGCAGCATCACAGTGCCTGTCACAGAAGGGAGGCTTCTGGCCAAACAGTGTACTGCGAGGATAAAAAACTACCGCACGTTCTTTGGAAAGGGGATCAAACCACGCGGCTTCTCTGTCTGCGAGATCATCACACAGAGGCAGCTGATGGTTGTGCGCAAGTCTGTGCACACTGATGGGTTCCTGGGGGGTACAGCCTCAGCCAAACCAGGGTTCCTATCCTACGGCCTGCGGGTGGTTGCGTTGCAAGACGACAAGAGCCAGCTGCAGCAGTTTGTGCACATGGATCTCAAGGGGAAAGTACCCGCAAGGCTGAACAACATGTTGATGCGCCGCTTTTTCCCAGCGCAGCAGCGAGACATCTCCAGGCACCTCAGGAATTTGGGGCTGGTCATGCCACAAGGGAGGTTTGGCAAGTATGCGGGTTTCAGCATGATGCACTCTGGAGTGCCCAGCAGAGCCACACAGAACAGCAATGATAATGAGGTAAGCGTGTCAGCTTCAAGCTGGTTCCTTACCCCTTTGCAGCCATTTAAACATGCATTTTGCACATGTGCGCATTTCATAATCATATGGGTGTTGGTACCCTAAGCTTTTCTGATATTACTTACATAAATACCTCTACCCACTAGCTTTGAAGCGCTCAGGCGAGTACCTAAAATGCCAATTTGGCTGCACAGGCTGTACCAATGAGGGCTGAAGCGACAGCTAGGGAGGCAGCGCATCATGCGTCTCACAGTAAGAGTCTCAAACAGAAAACAATACAGCCAGTCAGCACCAAACAGCCTGGCAGCAAACCCCCAGTTGCTAGCAGTAGTGGGAGCAAGCAGCCAGGCAGTAAGGTCAACCTGACTGCCACGTCAGGGCAGGTATCTGGTGTGAAGGCAATCGAGCTTGCTGGCAAGATGGCTACAACTAGCTATGAGGACATTGAGTTTGTCTTTGACGCGGGTGAGGAGGAAGACGTGCGGACAGCCAAGAAGTGATTGGCATGCGACATTGCAGTGGCTACACATAACTGCTTACTTATTGATTTCTGATCCCGGATGGCCGCGTTTATGGGCATGGAATGGGCTAAGCACTGAGCCTTTGGCTCCCGAGACACCAATATGGACCTGGTATCAAAAACACCATGCTGCAGACAGCTGCGGGTCAGCCATCGCCTTTGATGCACAACATGTTACCAGATGCAAGGGTTGGCATGGGTAAACACACATATGTGTAGTCTCCAATTGCACACCGCAAACCAACAGTGCATGCCTTATGCATGCATGGACATGGCGGGGCAGTTTAGAATCCAGGCCTGGTGGGCTGGTTCCTCAAGTATGCAGTATGAGAGTGAATGCCAGCATGTGTGTGAGCATGGTATGCATATATGAGATCATGCAGCAACGCAAGAACATAATTTGGCTGCGTGGACTACATGCCAGTTGCTTTATTAATTATTGTGTTGCGCTCAGCCAGTGATTACTTCACACTCTGCTTGCATTGGTGAATGGATTACATGGTCCTTAATATGTGCAGAGTGCGTGCTTATTTTGGCAAGGCATGCCACGAATAGCGGACATGCACAGATACAGTGATAGAATAGTTAGGCTTTACCAAACACACCGGAAGGGCCGTCCAGCGTCAGATTCTAGCAGTGGTATACTGCCCATCAAGATGATATCTGACAGGGCCTATACTTCATCTTTTGAGTAGTGATGTTGAACCTAAAATGACTCTGCCCGGGCCTTTAGAACAGTAGTTGTGGCCATACTGATAAAAAAGGCAGCATGGCTTAAAACCTGATAGAAGGGAAGGCACACAGGCGGAGTCAGGGGGCTCTAGTGTACGATCATCTGGTGCGGCGCACTGCCCACCAGCCAGAAATGCTAGTCAACCAGAGGCCATATAGCCAATGCCCGCATGCACTGCATGCAAAAGGTGTTGTGATTGGTGCACACAACATCATGCCGGTAATGGCAAGACTGGCGGTGCAAGTCAAGGGTCGGCAATACCTACTGACACCATCATATGACGATGACCTTTGGTTGGCATGCCTCATGCTTGCGATGGCCAGGTGCGTTATGGTGTGACCATC
Organism: Heterotrichella gracilis; assembly: GCA_032358255.1. NCBI lineage: Eukaryota > Xanthophyceae > Tribonematales > Xanthonemataceae > Heterotrichella > Heterotrichella gracilis. The sequence continues at coordinate 74,653 of JAULBX010007662.1, read as the reverse complement.
CAACCTGCAGTCAGTGCTTGCCAGGCAATGGTATTTTAGCTTGATACAAGCAGCAATTGTTCTCAACAAGTATTGTCAAACACAGTACTGCCATATGTGAAACACAGTACCTGCAATCATTTGTTTTTTTGAAATAAATACCAAATAGGGTTTATTCCAATACATTAGGGTTTATTTCAAAAGCTGCAATTGCGTTAACGTTGCTAGCTCGATATTTTGGGTATCACACGGTGATACGTAGCGCAAGAGTATTGATATCAGTTCTGCAGCATGCTTGTACCCTTTCCTTCAGGGACAGCGATGTGGTATCGATAGTCCTTCTCTGAAGGATCTAGAGGAGGTACCTGAACCAGTTCCTCTGTCAGTCCAACCAGGATGTAATGTCACGAAGGCGAGCGCGTTGCCGTATTTTCCACGTTCTATGGACCACGTTGCTTTGCTGGCACCTTGCGACGGCAGGTACGTATGGCACCACTCAAATAGGGCCACCCACCACCAGGTTTCACGATGCACACGGGCGGTGACACGGGCGGGTCAAATGCCCGGTGGTGCCTAGCGGTTTCTACAGTTCAGGAATACCTCAACACGCTTGCCGTCTCAATCTAGTCCTTGCAAGACCACAGCGTTGTGTGGCAAGGTTGCAGCACTAAGCGGGTCTTGCTAGTTGCACAGCAGCAACGTGGTGGCACGCGGTTTGAACGCCAGTCGTCAGCATCGTCAGCAGCCTCCACACAATGACTGTTGGCCAGTGCTGTCAGGTCTCCTGAGCTGCTTTTGTTGTTGCAATGCATATGCTAGGACTCTGCGGGAGATGCCCTTTCCTGAACTGATCATCTAGCTAGTTTTTCCTGCCACCCATGGTATGTCTAGGAGGCAGGAAACTACAGTCTAGGCCCAGCCAGCACTACTAGATAGAGTTCCTTAGAGGAGGCTCTGAAGCCTTCAAGTGGGTACTTGGTTTGCGTAGGATCGCCACCTCCAGAGGCCGAGGACGAGGAGTCTATACCTGAGCACCTGCGCAGCTTCGTAGACAACACTCACCTCGACTTTGCCGCCAGGAACACTGACGAGTTTGGGTATGTGGTGCTGGAGAACGTCTTCTACCACAACTACACCGTTGTCCTAAACCAGGTGAGCAGCCAATTGCTGGGCAGCAGTTCTGGAAATAGACTGAGCTTAGTGGTCAAACCTGCAGTGACACCACCCCTCTTGACACCTCCCTGCGCTATTGCTTTGGCATGGCATGGACTAGAAGGCTTCCCACTTGGCAGTACTTAAGCCCATGTTGTGCCTGCACAGCCTGTGTTTGCTGGGGAGTTCCAGACCACCACCCGCAAGTACCTCCTCCGGCCGGGGCGCGTGCGGCTGAACATATGGAGGTACGGCCTCACCCATAAAACGGCGCTTGGGTTGCGTGCACTGCATCCCTTACCACCATTCTCAGGGCATACCACGTGGGTTAGGGCGGCTGCTTCTGGCCATCCAATGGCCCAGTTCAGCCCCCTTCCCTGTGCCGCACGCCAAACCGCTGCCAGCCTTACCCACCTGCGCCACAACCCCACCCAGCCCCTCTTGGTCCCCACAGGAGTAGCAGCGTGGAGCAGGTCCTGCACTATGTCAACACCTTCATCCAGCGGCCAGGGGGGCGCGTCATCAACCTCACGGGCTGGGAGCCGCCCTGCGTGGTGCACAAGCCTGTGTACATGTTCTCAGGCATGTACGCCTCCAACTTCTACCACTTCATGTGCGACGTGCTGCTGCAGTCCTTCCAGGTGCTGCGCGAGCAGAGCGTGCTGAAGATCCACGAGTGCCACGACGGTGAGCACCAGGGTTAGGGTTATACTTAGGGTTGAAGCCAAGCCCTAAAACCCTAAATTTGGTCAGCGTGAACGCAAGGGTTAGGGTTACGACTGGGGCATGGATCGCAAAGGAGCAGGGCAAGGGGCACATTGACACACCAGGCAGGGCCGTGGTAATTCAAGTGGATTCGCCAGGTTACGTGACCTCCATTACCCCCACCACTCCATGCAAGCGACCCACCAATCCATGCCTCACTCCACACCAACGAAACCCAAAAGCCTTAACCCTAAACCCTGCAGGCGACCCCTCCTGCCTCACCCCCGGCGGCGTGTTCATCAAGAACCTGGACGACTACAAGCTGCTGCCCTTCAACGCCAAGTTCTGGCGATTCACGCCCGCGCCCTACCTGCACCGCTACCTGGGGGCGGACCTGGGGGTGCCGCTCAACATCAACGGATGCCTGCTAAAAAAGGTGAGGCGACGGCCAGGGGAGGCAGAGGTGATGGGCAGGGGAGGGCAGGGGAGGGATAGGTGGTGGGCAGCGGAGACACTGCCCCATTGCATTTTGGCAACACCCATGTTTAGTTGGAAGCAGGCATGTCCTCATCTGCAATATCAGTGAACCATTGTGACGTCCCTGCAATCATGATCAACTGGGATGCGTTCTCCATAATTTTAACTTGTCTGCTGGTGCGGAGGTGGTAATTTGGTATCATATGACATGGCATCGGATCGTCTGGCCTGGACTCGCATTGTCTTGCACCACACAACACCATGCCATGCCACAACATACCACACCACGCAACGCCATACCACGTCAGCTACAGGTGTCCCTCACCTGACCTACCTGGCACTGCGCAGGTCATCATTGGCCAGAGCTCCATCCTCAATTTCAGGCGCAAGGACTTCCTCGACCACCTTGAGATGCACCAGGCGGCGCTGGACCTGGGTGTACGCTGGATCAAGGAGAGCGTGTGGAGGTACTGGAAGAGCCAGCCGCAGGTGAGGGTTGGGGGGTGGGCAGGTGGGGAGTGGGGCTGCGCAAGTGGTTAGTCAACAGGGGACGATGGGAGGAGGGTGGTGGGGGGAGAGATGGACTCTGCTGGTGCAGAATATCGGCGCGAATTGAGGTTTCGTAGTTTGTGAGTGGATTTGAGTTTTTGAAGGATCAAGGGGGAGTGCGTGCGGAGGGATGGCTGCCACTGCCCTTTACATGCGGCACCATCCAACCGCATTTGGCAGCGCCATGCTGGCCGGCATGCAATGCATGTGCAGGTCTTATGACACATGCAATTGCTGTTTCACTCCCATTGGGGTCACATCACATCTACCAGTCAGACGGCACCCTGCTGCACAAACTAAAATCGGAATAGTACGAGGATGCAAGCCCGCCCGCAGCCAATTAGCCCCCCCCCATCCACGTCCCATTTCCCTCCCCTCGCAGGCCTCGCTCGTCTTCCCCTCCATGCAGATCTTTCCCCCTACCCACAAGCTGCACATGACCTGGCCGGTGCGCGTCACCACGCGCAAGGTCATCAACGCCGACGAGCTGCTGCACATGGCGCACAAGCAGCACCAGGCGCACGTCCACCAGACCTCCTTCCAGGAGCACCTACTGCACGTGATCAACCTCATGGAGCACACGGATGTGGTCATCGGCATGCACGGCGCGGGGCTCACCAACATGCTGTTTGTCAAGCAGAACGCCTCGTGCGTGCAAATCTTCCCCTACGGCTGGGACAAATTCTGGGCCAAGCCGGGGACGGAGCGGCAGACGCCCGGCAGGGGGAGAAATTACAAGCACATTGCGCTGGCGCGCAGGTGCAACTACTACTCCCACTTCAACGACAACCCGCAGAACGCGTTTTTCAACCAGTCGCACTTTTCGCCCGAGTACGGCGTGGAGTATGTGGAGCACCCCACCAAGGACATGGTTCCGAACCCCACGCAGCGGTTTTGGATCCAGCAGAGCACCCTGGTGGACATGAAGACCTTTGACCCGGTGGTGGAAAAGGCGTTCAGGACATCGGGGAATTTCAGGAATAACCGTGATTTTGTCAACCTGTAGCTTTTTTTCCTTCCTTTTTTGCTGGTCAGGCTGCTGAATGTCACACGGGGGGGGGGAAGAGGGGTGTGGGGGGTAATGTGGGGGTTAGCATGTAGTGATAGTGATAGATGGTTAGTGTTAGTGTGGGGGGGCATATAGGCCATTTGGGGTGGGGGTAAAACGTCGTTGTTAGTTCAACCGCTGCGTGCGCTTATACAGTATGAATTATAGACGCTCGTGGTGCAGCTAGAAAACTGTCTGCGCACAATATTACACTTTTAGTAGACTTTCCGCAATCGCTTGACAAACTCTGGTGCCATCCATTTGCACCGCCCGGTAGCACGGAAACTTTCAAATGTAGCATGTGCCAACATATTTTGTTGCACTGCTGAAACTCAATCGCTTGCAGTCTGCACTTTCAACTGCACCTTGTGGTACTCGAGCTAAGCGAGCATCACGACTGGAATAAAAGTTATATATTTGATTAGGTAGCCGGTGATTAAGTAGCCGGTGTCCCTGGGCTGTGAGGCAATTTGTGAGCCAGGAATTGGAATGAGAGTGACCTGGGCAGTCCCTGGTCAGACTTTGCTGCGCGCAGTGGTTGCCGCAGTGACTGGCAGCCTGAGGCTTGCGCTAGTGTAACAAGTTGTTCTGACTAAGCTATGACATGCATGACACGTGCGTCAACCTGGTTGGTCCAAGCAAATACGGTGCCCAAGCCCACCCGGTGCGTGGCAACTGGTGTAACAAGTGAAGGCGAATACTATTCGGAATAGTAAAAAAAGATACAAGATTTACTGACGATAATTCATCCCATAAAATGACAAGAGACCTTTTGGCCACTATCACACTAATATGTCAGTAGTTGTGTATCAAGAGCTGCATGCGTACTCGGCCACTGCGCCCCTGTCGAATGCGCAGCTCTCCAACTGGACTGCAGCAGTAACCCTGCCACGATGGCAACACCCCAGACAGCCCTTTCAGCTGTGCCGAACACCGCCTTGCTCGTGTGTGTTGAGCGTGCCCGTGCAACGCTGTATGGCACTTTTCTGCAAGATGACCTAGCAGTTGCGTTGTGCAAAGACACGGAGGTGTTCAAAGCTAGGGAGGGAGGGCAGTACTCTTTTCTGGCTGTGCGCGTGCGCTACCTGGATGAGGAGATACTCAAGTGCATACACCAGCTGAGGAAGCAGCGATTCGTATTACCGGTTGGTGCTGAGCACCCAAAGGTGTGACTCAGACCTGGGCATGCATGCATTATTGCCATATGCATGCATATGTATAGGCATGCATATGCTGCTCATGGTTTTGCGGGTTATGGCGACAAGTATCCGAGGTTTTATGACTTGAAAGGTTGCATATGTCCAATGGTAGGATCCCTGTGACCTTCTGCATCTCGACGCCACCTGGCCTGCGGGGTGCTTGCACCCTGCTCACGTTGAAAATTGTGGGAATTTATGTGCAATTGAAACAGCACCCTGTAGTGCTAGAGGGTGAACCTTGGACAAGTGACTAAGACCTGCAGACTGAAAAAGAGTGTGCAGCCAGCAAGGACAAGCAGGGCTCGCCAACCCGAGAACAATTGTGGTAGATTATGTATTTTAATTGTCTATGTGCTTCAATGCTGTCTACACCCATCTAAATAGAAGGATGCTTGCTGTGGCACATATCTCACTGGGCGACCCATGCACATGCGTCATAGAGTTCTCACAGTTCTTTTCTTTTTGAATTTGTTCAGATTCAGGTGGTGCTCCTGGGAGCGGGACTCGACACCCGCCCTTGGCGCCTGACCCTGGGTGGGGATGTGGCCTGGTTTGAGGTGGATGTGCCCGAGATGGTGGGGTACAAGCAGAAGGCATGGGAGGAGGTGGGCGCACAGACGTGTGCCTCTGATGGAACAGCGGGATGTGGGGAGCAGCAGGCGCAGGGTACGTGGGGATATATGGTCTGATCCGGATCTGTTGCGCATAGGGGTGCGTTGTGACATTGGTCGAGTTGACACCACGTCATTGGATTGCATTGAGTGGATTTGCAGTGCATATGGGAAGTGTTTGCAGTGCGACATTGCAAATCCATCCAGTGGACTGACACACAACATGCAACACACTTGGCGTGAGGCGTGGAACACCTGGTGAACCAAACACCTGGCCGATGCTACTATTTGGCAATGACCTGACGTTGCTCAAGCATTGCTCCTTGGCTTCTTTACGCAGAGTACCGGTTTCCTTGGCATGTGGCGTCAGTGACCTCGGTGGCTGCTGATTTGGAGGACCCCGATTGGCTGACTCGCCTCCAGCAGGCAGGGTGGGACAGCGCCGTGCCCACGGTGTGGGCCCTGGAGGGTTTGCTAGGGTATCTCACGGATGCCACAGCCGAAGCAGTGCTCAAGGCTACTGCCAGCGCCAGTGCACCGGGTAAGGTTTCTTGATGCACAGACTGCTGCTGCTGAGCATGCCAAATCACATCCAAACCCGCATGAGCAGAATACCAGCAATTTGGGATTTTCATCGACGTGGGTGATGCACAATTTGCTGTGGGATTTGTGAGCACAGCACACCTGCCTGCGACTTGTGCCACACACCCTTGCCTGGTGACAAGGTTGTAGCTATTTACAATAACAACAGGTTTTGATCAAAGAACTGAAAAATGCAAAATTTAAATCCATAAATATAAAATCAGAGTCTTGTTTTACTTTAAACTCACATGTGACTTAATCTTGTATTTTGGATTCGAATTCCAGGGAGCTTCCTGGTGGCCAGCGCCTACAACGAGGTGATGCGTGAGAGGAGGCGCCAGGTTCACGCACAGGATGACATGAAGGTGAGGCAGCTGGGCGGAGGCATTGGTGCACGGCATGGCTGGTTGCGCATTGGTGAAATGGGGCATTATGCTTTTCCAGCTGTGTTCATGTACCCGCAACACATGCTCACATGCTCGAATATGTGCAGGATCTCTCCCCCCTCCTTTTCTACGCTCCAAACTTTTCTTCCCCTGATGAGCTGGCTGGCATGTGGGCGAAGCTTGGGTGGCACTGCAGCGAGATGCACGACATTCAAGCCATAGCACCCATGTTCTGCTGCTACGTGCACAAGATAGGCGGTTACCTCCCAAAGCTGTTGGCGGCGGATGGCGATGGCAGCGGCCGCCAGGTGCTGTACATGATGTGCACAGCGAGCAACGTCTCGTAAAGGGGTATGGTTGTATCGGCAAGCACTGAGTTGATTATTCAGCAATACAGCCAGGTCTCGGGGCAGCCTTGCACTGGCGGCGTAAAGCAGTTCTATTTTTGGCACTTTTATTGGAGATTCCTTTTTCCAGAGCTACTTCTTGCATAGATATACAAAAGGTGTGGGCAAGTCGCATGCGACCCTGGTGCACTGTACCGAAAGTGAATGGCGTGCACCCACCCAATTTCTCAAGATTTCAACATTTTCTTTATGTTTTCTAGTTTTTTTCCCTCTCAATATCAATGTGTTGACCACCAGTACCTGTTGCGCCCAGAAAAAAATGTGTGAAGTTCTTTATTTCGTGGCAATGCCATGACCAGCTGCCAATTGATTTGTACCCAAGGCTGCAACAGTTGCAGAGGAGGGGCCTGATGGTGCTGTGCGTATGTGGGCTGCTGGGTGTTCTACGGCAAGAAGTGTGCGTGTGGTCCAAAAGCTGACCCAATTTCTTTGCAATGCGGGGGTTGTAGCTTGGGTATATGGGGTACAACTGCAGGCGCCGTGACTCAGAGCTTGTTCTGAACTGAATCAGTAACTGACTGGTTAAAACCAGTCCGGGTTGCTCCTCAATTGTCACAATATATTTGTTGAAGCTGTAACCCTCATAGGCCTATTACATTCAATTTGTGAACAGTTTGCCACGGTTGCTGCCGTTCGGAACACCGGTGGGCCCATCATGGCGGGGTGGCGGTTGAAAAGCCGGGAAATTCTCACAGGTGCCCCACCACTGCAGTGGATATGAAATTAGTTTTCGCGGGAAATTCAAATTGCTGCCAGACTGAAATTCATTGGAGTCGAGCTATGTAGCCAATATTGCCCATCATTGCCGAGTCGGATGCGCCATTGGCAGCATCTGACAACATACATTACGGTTTGACTCACCCACATGTGTACCGGCCCTTTGTCAAATCAATGATTATGTTCTACCTAATTACTGACCTTTCAGCTAAATCAGCTGCAATTCCCAGACTGCCGCTGCAACATCAAGTTGATGTGATAAATACATGGCTCAAGCTGGGTGTCTGGGTCATTTGCACAAGTCCACGTCATTGATGGGACGCCATGGTCTTAAGCAAACATCTTCGAAAAAAATATCCGGAAAAAGAGAAACAGACACTGAAGGTGTGGATCATGATCCGGCGGCTGGGCTCCTGGGCTGGATCACCTTGTCAGATGCCCGGGTCTCCATTGCAGGAGCCCAGCCCACCCAACCGCTGGGGCCCAAGCATAGTGGAGCAAATAGTAAGCGCGAAACTGGGCTGTAGGCGCAAAACTGGGCTAGGCTTGAGATTCAATACAAACAGCTGGATCACGCTTAAGGAGAAACGAGCCACACCCTCAGGAGCGCAAGGATCCTGAACTTCTATGTAGTTGTTGCACTCCCCTGCCAAACACCACCAATCTACCACCCTCCGCTAAACCTACAAGTTGACATGGGCCAAGCCGTAAATGTCATCACCCAACAGCAATGGCTGCTGTGCCAACTGACCCCACCCCAGCCAGCTGACCCCGCGCCTGCATGCCCGGCACCCAGCGCATTTCTGCGCCCCAACCCTCGACTGCCCTGCTCATGAAGAACAGGTCTCCCCAACAGCTGTCTCCTGCCTGCCCTTTCATACAGGGGTTTCATCCCCTGTTCGGACTCCCTCAGTTCACAATGTGTCTCTGCTGGGTGCCAACTCTCCCTCAACCTGAGCCACCTGCCCCTGTGACTGCATGCCCCCAACCCAACACAAATCCCTGCCCCACTGCCCCTGCTCACACAAAACCCTTCCCCCAGCGGCTGCCTCAGCGGCCCGCCCTTTCGTACAGAGGGTTCTTCCCCTGTTCCGACCCCCCCGTGCTGAGGATGTCGCTCTGCTGGGTGCCGTAGAGCGGGTTGCCTGCGGTGTTGACCGCGATCCCAGTGCTCCCGCTCGTGTCAAAGAGCGGGTTGCGCTGCCTGCCTGCGTCGCTGTCTGCAGTGGACATGATGTCGCTGCCTGTGGTGTACAGCGGGTTGGCGCCATCTGCGGGGGCAAGGGGGGGGATGTGGGTGACGGAAAAGGGATGGGAATGAGGGTGAAAGGGTTGGCGAGGCTTTGCTTTGCTTAATCTTACACATACAGCCAGAGGGGTGAAGTGCCCATGTCGCGCAACAAGACACCACATTTCGGCAGGACAATGGAAAACGCAAAAAACTGCCATAAATCATACTCCCCATAGGTTGCATTGTAAATGCAGCAGGTATCTTACAAAGTAAATTCAAACTTGAAGTAGTTTGATGTTGGGTTTGTACGCACATATGGGCGACTTCCCCGGTGGCGCATTGTCCTCATCCGATGTAAGGTCGACATCGTGCCCAATGGCATGGCTGCTCACATTGCTCATGCCAGAGTCAAGGTGGCGGTCGGACCTGCAGCAGGGCCGTGTTCAATTAAATGTGAGATCACATGAAATCGTTACTGGTTTTGATGATCATTAATGATGATTCGAGTCAAGGTGGCGCAGGCTGCAGCAGGGCTGTGTTCAATTGGATATGACATCATAGGATTCATCATTGATATTTATGATCATAATCATCGTTTACAAAATGATACTCATTGCGATCATCCTGGACAAGGTAGATTCCCAATTTGAGCGCGTTTGTTTCCTGGATACTGATGATGCCAAGAACTAACATCAGCACTGTTAGCTGCTAAGATACATGCACATTCAGCATCATACTGTATGGCATTCAGACCAGCCGCTGTTTTCTTCATTGGCGCTGTATCTCCACACTGGCACTGCATGACCCATGGCACCATCCCTGCGTAAGGGCTTCAACCCCTTCCCATACCTTGCGCTGTTCATAGCTGACTTCCAGAATTGCTTTAAAAGCCCTATTTCTATTTCCTTTTTTAGTACCCACAAATTATGGCCATACCTTGCGCTGTTCATGGCCGACTTGCCAGAGTCCGATGGCGACCGCGTCAGTGCTGCGCGGGCGATGGCCAGCTGCGCCTGGGTGGGCTGGCTGCGCCCTGCTCCCTGGCTGCTGGTGCGGGTGGCGCCGGAGGTGGCGCTCCTGTTGGGAGGGATGCAGATATAAGAAAGGGTTTTACATCATTTTGTGCAATGATTTGCTGCATGAACAGGCAGAAGAAGGGGGCGTGCTTGTGTTGCATGGTTGTAAGGGTTGACCAGGAGCAATTGGGTGTCTGCCAATTCCTGGGGGGGGGTGCCATCGGCCCATTCCAAGAGGTGGCGCAAGTGTGCAGGATTTTGATATACACAACATTGCAATATGGCCATAGCGTGCTTCTAGGCATGGGGAATGCTGGAAGGTACAGGCTGACATGTGGGTGTTGCCTACTGAGCCCTTACGTTTCTGTGGCCATGCATTTATAATTGAATTGATTTGGAGGAAAGCTTACACCGGGGCTGGTTTGCTAGGGATCATGGTTGGTCCTGGGGATAATACTTACTTGAATGATCCAGCGGATCTGTAGGAAGCGCCGCCTGCTGATTGGGCGGACCTGAACGACGTTGCGGAGGCCACCGACTGGCCACCAGCCGATTTGAACGAGTTGTTTGACTCCGCACTGAACTCACTCTCGTCGCTGTCCGTGCTGTCGCCCCCTGGCGTGGGAAGGGCTTAATGTCAAGGCCAGGGTTGAATTCAGGGGTTACACTTCACAGGCACATGCTGTTCTTTACTTGCCACTTCACCTTGAAATACCAACTGGGTACACACATCATGTTCATATGACCTCATGTTTGTGAAGTATATGCCTGCTTACACATTATATGGGCATGTCTAACCCTGCATGCTTTGTGTGTGCAACGCTGCGACTTATGGTGCACATACCTAAACTTCATCGGCTGTTGTCAAGCCTGGGCTAGTTCAAATGCATATAAAAATGTAGCATGTCACTTCTATACCCAATGATAGGTGAAACTGATCAAATACGGCATTCCCCACCTGCCACGTGGAAAGAGCCCAGGCTGCCTCAGGTTCCAAGTCTCAGGGTTTAGGTCCAACGATTCAGGTCTTAGGATTTAGGTCTTAGGATTCGGGTTTAGCCCTCACCTGCCACATGGAAGGACCCCAGGCTGCCCTGCGCCGAGTTGAGCGCCGCATCCGCACCCTTGAGCCGGGCGGAGCGCGCCGTCAGGGGCGGGCTGTCCACCACCTCACCATTGGTGGGGGTCACGGCGGCTGCGGCTGACACGGGGCTGTCATCGAAGGGGTTGGAGGTGCGGCGGCTGGGGGTGCGCACGGCGGCCGCGACCGCTGCGGCGCCCACTGCGGCGCCACCCACTGCGGCGCCACCAACTGCAGGCAAAGTGGCGTGTTGAACGCTCTCAGAATGTTTCATCCAACAAATGCGAGTCAAATGCAACTGCAGGCGTGCAGGCGCCCTCAGCCTGTCTCTTCCACATATGTGAAGTTAGATGCGACTGCAGGTTCAAAACAAAGGATTGCAACTGCAATGCAATGCGAGTGCAGAGGCCGGCTGTCGTGTATTTCCAACGTTTTTTCCAATCCCCACCTGCAGCTCCTGCCCCCGCGCTCTTCGCTGCCGCGCTCCCCTGGGTCACCACCGTGGTGGTCCTGCCTGAAGCGCTCCTGGCAACGCCCAAGCCGCCTGAGTTGGCACGCGCTGCGCTGATGCGGGCCGCTGCGGCCGCTGCGGAGGTGGCTGTGCGAGCGGATGCGCTTCGTGCGGGTGCTGCTGCTGGTGGGGTGGTGGTGGTGGTGGTGGGTGTGGTGGTGCGCCCGGATGCGGTCCTGGTGGGTGGTGGTGGGGTGGTGGTGGTGCGCCCGGACGCGGTCCTGGCTGGTGGGGTGGTGGTGGCGGTGGTGGTGCGGTTGGATGCGCTTCTTGCAACCGTGGCTGCAGTGGCGGTGGCTGCGGCGGCGGTGGCTGCTACTGCTGCTGCTGCTGCTGCCGGGGGGTTTGGTGGTGGGCTTGACTTCATTGATGCGCTCCCCTTGTAGTAAGGGGAGCTGGAGGCAGTCTGCAGTGGGGATCCAATGAGGGTTAGGTTAGGGTTCCAGGGTTCATTGGTTTTCGGAAATGTCGTCATGCACCACCAAGCAGGGTGTTCTTGTGATCCCGCCAGTTGATCAATCGCAACATAAATGCCTGCAAGCAGTCATGCCATTGCTCCCCCTCTCCAACCCCCTCACCATGCTCTGCTTCTCCGCCCCCAACTGGGCTAACCTCCAACTCCTTTGGTGCAGAGCTTACACCAAAAACAAACCCATTCTGGGGCTTTTACCAAAACAAACCCATCCCCATACTAGAACACATCCATGACATAATCCGACATGCCCGTTGCGCCCCTCTCCTACCCCTCACCATGCTCTGCTTCTCCGCCACCACCGGAATGACCTCCCACTCCTCCCCCCTGCTGCTGCTCTTGGCCGTGGCCAGCGCAACCTGCGACCCCTCATCATCATCGTCGTCCTCCTCCTCCTCCTCTTCAGTGGAATCCTCCTCGGTGGATTCCGACGCCTCGCTGGACTCCTCGTCGCTGGATTCTTCCTCGGAGGAGTCGGTTTCTGAGGTGCGCAGGCGCTTGCCCTTGGCGGTGTATTCGGAATCGTCGTCGTAGTACTCGGTGTTGCGCCTCCGCCGCACCTGGGGGAAAGGGTGAGAGACACCACTCAGATTGACAAACCCTAGGGTTTAAGGCTAGACCCTAAAGGGTGTGGCCACGCCGGGAGGAGAGTGCTTGGATGCCGCCTGGGTTGATGGTCTACTGTGCACTATATGCTTCCCCATTGTGCCTGGGTGCCGCATGTGCAAGGCTGATTGTAAATCTGGCTGCATGGCTGGGATAGTCTCATATTGACCCTGGTACCCTGTCGATCCCAGGTGCACAACACAACCTTTGGCTAGAAGGCGCGCCAGGATCGAGCAGACTCAACGCAATGACCAGCTGTCAATCGTTTGACAGCCGTCACTCACCCACAGCGTGGACAAACCTCCCACCAATCACATCACAACAGACAACCATCCCTCAAGTTCTATCCACCCACACTCTCCCTCCACCACATACCACCCGGATGATCACAATGAAAATTGGCAGGGCATTTATCAGACTTCATCTTACAACCGATCATCCCCCATGATCACCCTCCACCACTCACCAGCCAGATGATCGCAAGGAGGATGAGTATGCCAACCACCACACCAGCCACAATACCCACGATCATGCCGATGTTGGTGCTGCTGCCGGCAGGGGGAGGCGGCGGTGGTGGCGGTGCAGCCACAGGGGGGGGCGACAAAGTGATGCCAACCTGCATGGAAGGTGCGCTTGTGAGAAACTGGCAGGAGGGTCAGGAACAATACCCCAAAGGCTCTGCAATACTTGCAGGTTCCATTAAACAGTGCCACTTTTGACCCCATTGCAATGGCCACTGTAGTTGTGTGTGAACACTGGTCAGGCGCGCTCCATGCACCCTCTTCAGCACCAATGCACAACCAAACCAAATTGGTAACTAACATACCAGGCTGGTCATTATTGTGGCATCAAGCATCCATGCGGCAGCAGCTGGGAACGCCACCCATGTACATGCAGCACTACCCTCACCACTGCCACCACGCACCAGTCCAAACTTCAGCGAATTAGGGTCAATCTGCACGTTGTTCAGCCCATTTGCTGCCAGTGAGGTGTCGAAGGTGCCGTCATTAACCGACTGCTGGATGGCTGCTTGGACTGCCTGTGGATCCGCAGACCCTACGAAGGAACTCACAGCTGCAGTAGGGTTTGTGGCTTGCAGCAGGCGCCGGGGGCCAGGCCGGGAGAAGGCAAGGGCGTCATCCGATGTGAGGAGGACGGGCATGTCATCTGCAGGTGGGATTGTTGGTTAGCTACATGCATTCCCGCCGCACAGCCAGATTTGCAGTCAGTCAGGCGGTAGTGTGCAAATGCGATATCTAGTGTTTCCATGGGATGCAGGTGTGATGTGTTGACATCATGAAATCCGGTTGAAAGAGTGATGTCATTGATGTGCTGTGGTCCGTGCCCTGTGCTGTAATGTGCTGCGAGTGGCGCGTGTCTGGTGGGTGGTGTGCCCCGGTATGCTCCTGGGACAGTGCAGGTGGTAACACAAGGGGGTGAACAGGAGGCGGATGATCAAATGGTGTGTGGGCGCCGCACAACTGAAACAGGCATGCCAACTATGCTGCCACTGCCAGCAGGGCACAGACCACTGGCCCTGGTTGCACCTCACAAAGCACTAGCATGCCGCCCAAGGTGAATCCCCATGCACTATTCCGCCAAAACCCTAGTGGCAAACCCTAAGCCCTCCAGTGCCATCCTGACCCGAATCACGCGCGCCAAAACCCTACCGGTGTTCTCTCCACCCGCCACCTGGCCCTCCATCGCCAGCCGCTCCAGCATGGCGCGGCGCCTGGTGCCGGCAGCCACCGGCGCTGCCCCATCCACAAACACCTCCTCGGGTGGCGCCCCTGTGACCTGGGCCAGGGTGGCGGCCACAGCCGCCGACTGCTGGTTGGCCTGGGCAGGGCTGACGCCTACAAGGTTAAGAGCATGGTGATGGTTTGCAGGGGGAGGGTGTGCACGTCATCGTGAGCAGGACAACGCCCATCCCCGGAGTGGCATATGACAAGAAATTGCTACGGCGGACACCCATCAATTATTATGCTCTATTCTGTGATACTGGTGGCCAATGGTCTGGGCCACGGCACGAGGGCAATTGCCTCGGGAGGGCTCAATTGGAACAGGCACAGGTTGCAACCATATGCGTGCTGAATCGGTTTTTTTCAGCATGTGGCCAAAAAAATGACCTTGAATAGGGTTTCAGAGTCCAGGTTCACACCATTGAGTGTGAAGTTGAAGTCAAGACCCTCGGAGGGTCTGACAGGTGTTGGTGCCGGTGCTGGGGAGATCTCAGGCGCTGGGGCAATGGTGGGTGCTGGGAGGGGTACTGGGACGGGTGGTGGCGGGGACGGCGGTGGTGGGGATGGTGGTGGCGGGAATGGTGGAGGTGGGTGCGGTGGTGGGTGTGCTGGTGGGTGTGCTGGTGGGTGTGCCGGGGGGTGTGCGGGGGGGTTTGCTGGTGGGTGCGCTGGTGGCTTTGCTGGGGGCTTGCTGGGAGGCTTGATGGGAATGCGGGGGGGAGGGAAGCGCGGGGGTGGGAACAGTGGTGGTGGGTTGAGAGGGGCTGCAAGGGAGGAGGGGTGTCGAGACGTCAGGCAAACAGCATGTGAGGCAACACCAGCCATTCGCCATGCGAGATGGCTTGCAGCATCCCATGCATTGCACAAGAGTCATGCAGTGTGACATGCTTTCATGGTGGTGAGCAACTAGGTCATGCAGCTGGTGGGGTCGAAAGCGGGCGCTGCAGCACAGCCAAATTGCATCATTCAAGCATGCACATGCAATGCCAGGTGCTTTCCATGAGCGCATTGCCGGATGCCGTCACACCACCAAGGCTGCACAAAGCGCATGAAACTGTTGAGGTCACATTGCAACGCTGGCCATCGCGTATTCCATGGACACTCAATGAGTGCGAGGATGAACGCCATCCCCACAAGGAGTGACAGATGTATAGCATGCATCCCCGCCCACCACCACCATCCGCACGCACCTTCATACACCGGGGCCGGGGCAGGTGCCTCCTCGAAAAAGGGGGCAGGCGCCGGGGCCTCATAAAATGCCGGTGCCGGCGCAATGAGGGGGGCGAATGTGGGGGCCTCGACATAGGGCGCAGGTGCGGGAGCGATTTCAAAGGCTGGCGCGGGGGCGGGCGCAAACTCAAAGGCTGGCGCAGGGGCGATGAGGTCAGAAGGGGCGGGCGCCGGGACCTCTACCCAGATGTAGTCAGGTTCTGGGGCGGGGGCCATGGCCGGGGCGGGGGCTATAGCCGGGGCGGGGGCTATGGGCGCTGGGGCTGGGGCTATGGGCGCTATCTCTGGCGCAGGGATTGCCGGGATTGCAGGAGGTGGGCGCTTCAATGGGACGACCTTCTTGGGGGGCGGTGCCTTTAGGGGCAACGGCTTCAGCGGCGGGGATGGCTTGGGGAGGGGCTTCACTGGTGGGGGATTCTTGGGCAGGGGTTTCACCACCGGCGGGGGATTCTTGGGCAGGGGCTTGACCACTGGCGGGGGTTTCTTGGGGAGGGGTTTCACCACCGGTGGCGGGCTCTTGGGGAGAGGTTTCGCCACCGGTGGTGGGCTCTTAGGAAGCGGTTTCACCACTGGTGGCGGGTTTTTTATGATTGGCTTGGCCAGTGGTGGTGGGTTCTTGGGGAGCGCCTTGGGGGGTGGAGATTTTGCCACAGCTGGAGCTGGTGCTTGTGCTGGGGGGGGGGGTTTCTCCGCCAGGAAATTTGGCGGGATGTTTGTGATTGTGTTGATGCCGTTGCCACCGGGTGGGCTGGTGGTGGGTGTGGTGGAGGGGGATTTCTCGGGCGCTGGTGGGGTGGTGCCGCACCCCGGGGAGGTGGGGTAGTTGTCGCAGGTGTTGGTGTTGCCCCCCACATTCCTGCGGCATTTGAGAGGCCCTGTTGGCACTGGTGCTTTGCCAAGCGTTTCCTACAATCGTGCATGTTTACAATGCATGGATTGCATGTATATGCTGGTGGGGGATGTCAGTGGCATGATTGCCACCCTACAAAGCTAGTAAAGCTTGGTGCATTTGTGGAATTCACATGCTGGGGCACTGCCACCCGGCAGACAGTGTATTGGGCTGTGCCAGTAGCACCACCTCCCAAGGCCACGCGCACCTTCCATGTGATAGACGCTACGCCATCCTGCTGTGCTGGGAAAGTGCTTGCTCTGGGAAGATGCATACTTGATGTAGCTATAAATCATGACATGTATGGTGACTGCCCATGCGATCCGACCGCCTGCACTTACACACTGCTGATGGCGCTCCATGAGGATGGAACCGACCCCGTGATCTGGTTGTTGGCCAGGTTCACGGTCTGCAAGTTAGGCATGCTGCCCCACGTGGAGGGCAGCGGCCCCGCAAAGCTGTTATCCTGGCCGCTGAAGGTGGTCAGGCTTGTGGCGGACGACAGCTGCGGCGGCAGGTAGCCCCCCAGCTGGTTCCCCGCCACATTGAGGGTTTGCACCGTGCTCAGGGTGCTCCAGAGGTTGCTGTCCCATGGGAGGGCACCGGTGAGGCCCTTGTCGCTCACGTCACTGCAACAGCATGCGGAAGTAGGTAAGAGCAGCGTGTCAAAGGCGTCGTAAATGATGTGGCCTTGCCTGCCATGCTGAGTGCATTCTTGGTGCATGCAAATACAAAGTTGGCAGATGCCAGTGGTTTAAACTCATGCACTGCTGTTGCTAGATGACACCAAGGTACACACACATGCTGACCATCCCTTGTTGCCCCAACCCCAAACATGCACAGATGCCTCATTGCATGCAGCATATAAGGCAGTGTAATTGCCATGTCCACATGCCAAGCTCGAAACAACACAGTGCGCATGATGTAGGCGGAACGCAGACATTGCTGGTTGCCGCCTGTCAGGCATGCGCGGGAACAGGCACGCACATTGCCGTGACTACTCCCTTGCTATTGCACGTGATGCCTGTCCAGGTACAGTGCCCTGTTGAAGGGTTCCAGTCTAGGCCGTTCCCGCTAGGGTCTAGGGTTGCTTTCAGCAGCCCCAGGGCAGACTGCTGAGCTTCTGAAACTGTTTGACCTGCGGGGGCACTTGAGCTTTAGAAAATGCCGAGTTCACAGCTGCATGGGTGTGAGGGAGGCAACGGCCAGCAAGGTGTCCAAGGCCACTTGAAGGACAAGGATGCATGGCTAGCTACACTGTAGCAGCCAGCAGAGCTTTTCGTACTTTGTGTCCCGCGATGTTTGCGGCAGAGATACAAACGCGTCTGACAAGCAGGTGCAGAGGGCACCCAAGGTCCAATCAGCAGTGTGGTCCCAGCTGATTGAGGGCTGCTGAGTGATCTGGCACCATACCTGACGTATGCGTGCAGAGACATAGAAGCACCGCTAGCGCTGGCCACAAGGGCCGGTGCGGGTGCCGGCTGCCCATTGCGGCAGGCCTTGCCAACAGGGGTGTGTCTCCTCCCAAGGGTGTCTGCATGAGGACAGAGGAGCAACTGTGGTTAGATATGGAGTGGAGCACATTGGCGCCAGTCTTTGTTGGCTAGCTGCGAGCTAAAGGTGATCACAGGCTATGTCAACCACGCCTCACCGAGAAGCCAGTTGGGTTGGCCCCTGGGCATACTATGGTCATGCCTGTGGAGAAAGCAGCAAGCATGACTGCATACAACCGTGGCTAGCCTTGCACTTGAAACGCTATTTAGGTCGACTAGACACAAGTTTCCGAGGCAATATGGCATCAGTGCAAATAAGTGCGTGTTGTGCTCGACGGTGGGCAACTTGACTGGCGGCGAGTAAGGGCGAGCCTCAATGTTTGCAAGCTGTCAGTCAGGACCTTAGGCATGCTGGTATCCAGTAGTGCCCAACTTGTGCCTCCAGTCTAGACGCCACCAAGAGACCACTAACGACCATATAATTAGGAATAGTAGACGTCCGTCTTTGCTCCTGCTACCTTAGTTGTATGCAAGTTCGGCGTATGCCGCATTGGCAATGCCTAAAAAGGCAAGTTTTTGATGGCAAACTGTCACAGTACTTCAACCAGTTCACCAAGCACAAGATCAACAACCAGCGCGTCCAAAACTACCTAATGCACTACCCAATGGGTCACTGCTGTGTCAAGTGCCCCCAACAACACCTTGGGCAACGCGAATCAACAGGTATCCAGTTTTTGCTCCGAGCCTCGAATGCCCGGATAAGGCCCAAAAGCCGGGAGGCTACACCCTAGTGAGTAGGCCGAAATGGTTGCTATTGTCTACGTTTATGCGTACCTCCTCCTAGATCTTCCCACAATGCGTGGAGCCTCACCGCAGGGTCTCCTCCTGGTCGGTCGGGGCTGGTTGGTCACGGCCGCCCACACAGGCAGCCACCCAAGTGCCCTGCGTGGCCTGCAGCGCTGGCTGCAGATGAAGGCTTTGATATATGCCCTTCTACAATACACCTGTTTCCACGCGAGAGTATAGTAGGAGAGGAACACCCTACCAAACTGGCGCTAGATCAGGGTCAGTGCAGGGTCATGTCTTAGACGAGGGGCTGTGCACGAACACGATCTACACACCCAGTGTTGGGGAAAGGTGTGTGAGACGCTGTTTGAACCGTACTTCTAGCATCTCTCGATCTGGACGGCAATCTCTGCCACTTTGGCCTCATTAGCGTACAGTGGGACCGTGCAAGAGTGAAGGGCTAGCAAAAAAACAATTAGTAATTTCTATACAAATTTAAATTTTGAAATTACGTCAGGATTTTTTAAAACCCTAAAGGATAAGAAGGACTTGCATAAATATTTATAGATGTGTCAAAAGTCTGGCTGTGTCATCTCACAAACCTGACAAAGAAGTTGACAGAAGCCACTGTATGCCTACAAACTGAAAATAAAGAAAACCAATGCCAAGTGCGAGAATAAGGTGGGCAACAGATAAGGTGGGCAACGCCGCAGCAACACGCATATGGGAACCCCCGACTCTGTCACACACAAGCAACGCGCCACTGTGACCAACACCCTTAGGTGTCACCCAAGATGACCTAGGATTGGATGCTAGCAACTGTGAACTGGCCGGTTTTGCAAAGCAATGGACATGGAACGGAATTTGGAACGTGACTCGATGGTTTGTTCAAAACATTCTGGAGTTTGAAGCTTCCGATGTGCACCCTTGAACCTTAAATGCACAAGTGCTACCATGGCGATCTTAAGAAACTGCAACATGGCCCGAGTCCACCACCAGCCATTTGCAACGTTTGGGCAATGCCAAAGAATACCCTTCAACTTGTGGGCCACAGTGCATGCGCTGCTATGCGAGCAGATTCAAACTCATGCAAGTCACCACGCCTGGTCCTCACCAACACCAGCCTTGAATGGAAACACAGTCCGTATGCTTATTCCTATGGAGACAACTTTAAAAAAGCAGCACAGATTCATTATTAAATTATTATGGAATATGACGATGAAAAAAGAAGATGGATTATTCGGCGGGGAGTACCCAAGTGCACATCCTAAATGATAGAGGACATTCACGGCTAAAAATTGCAGGTAACCTTCCATTATGATGCATTTGCAGGTTGCAGCCTCAAACAGGCATTCTGTCTTGGTTTGGCTGCAGAATGCTCCAATAGGCAGGGCACTCCCAGCCCGGCGGCTTTGTTTCCATGAAGCCCCGCAAGTCTTTATACAATCGGTGCAGTGCGATTGGGGCCACTGACTCGTTGAAGTGGAGCTCGTTGCAGAACTGCAGTGCCTTGTCATACCCGCAAGGATTCAATCCCAGCTCAATCACTCCGCAGCTGAAGTAGCAGTCCTCATGGAAGTCAATCGGATTAAACTGCAGCAGCGGGCGGAATGTGTTAACTGCATGCCTGCATCTCCAAGGTACTTGCATGGTTATCTATGTTGTCCAAATTGCTCGTGTACTGAAATGCATGTGCCGCACCAAAAACCCATGATTATGAATACTATAACAATTCATGTGTGCTTCATGTTAGACAACACTTCCTCTCTTTTTGGTGGTTTTTTCAGTGCCGACGCAAATTGCACTGCAAAACTATGCTTGATCCAGACACCTGCTTCCTGTGCAACATTACCTGGGTATATGGAATTTTGCTGATGACCTCCAGCATCGCCGACTTCTTCCTCAAACTGAATCCCCCATTCCCCACAAAGGCACTCGGCGTCTTCATGGGCGGGCGGCACCCCTGGCCATGCCCTGCCACTGCGGGATTCGACCAGGGTGCGCCCACCCAGCCATACTCTAGATACTCCTCAAACCCAGACTTGCGACACATGACGCTGTCGTACTGGAACAGCAGAATGTGCTCAGCTTCGATGGCCTTGTAGAACTCCCGGGACGCCAGCCACCGGCTGATCCCCACGGATTCAAGTGTCATGGGGTTGGGGAACATGTGGGTGTGGATGAGGCGCCTGGTAGCGATCAGGGCTTGAATGAACTGGCTGCCCAGTAGCTGCTGTGTGAAGGCACCGCAGTGGAAGATGTGGAAGTACCAATGGTCCGGGAGGCTGTGGAACATGTTCTCGATAACGAGGATGTTGGTGGGGCGAAGCACGGTTTCCACCATCACGGCGGCGTGAGTACGAGGGTGCCGAAACTCAACATGGCGGTGGTGTACCATCTGATTGGAGTCTTGCTGCGCCCGACCAAGGGTGAACAGCAAGGCCAGACCCACAAGGCAGGTCCACTTGCGTGTGCTGTTGGGGTGAAGCGGCTTTGTAGGCATCTTGGTTCCTGCTGCCTGTGTACCAAGCTGCACTGCTACTGTTAAAAACTTCGAGTCTTGGGCCTTGGACTGCTGCTGCTCAGTGCCCAGGCTTCAAAGCACAACCCAGTTCCAAAGATAGGCTGCCAAGTTGCTGCTAAGGGCAACCTGCACAGGCAATTAGACGTCAGTGCTTGGTTGGCAGTGCGTGCATGTTATGCGTTGTGAGCAGGGAAGGTCCCAGGGGCTGGCACCAAGTCAGCACAGAATGGGAGGGAAAGTGGCGGCGGCAGTGGGCGGGGGTTTTGAATGCGTGTATGTATGCATGGCAGTAACAAACAAGTTAGTTGCCAGGATTGGAATAGACGCCAATGTTTTTAGTTTCCCCGTTGTCTTGTGAATGTTTAAGCAATTGGATCAGTGGCTCAAAATGGCTGTGCATGTATTGGGCCACAGTCAACAGAAGCAGGTGCTCAGCCAGACATGTGGCACAGCACCGGCCCACGAAATCAATTGCCAATCGTCGCATGAAGGTGACAGCTGTTGCATCCTATTCAACCCAAAAACCACAATGCATGTTCCTGCTGCTGTGCTGTTGGTGTGTGCAGGTGCCCACCATGGCAGCACAAACGCCGGCAGAATCATATTTCCCAACGTGTGCTGGCCATCCAACTCACCTCGTACGTATGAGGAGAAATACTCGAAGGGATGCCGGTATCGAAGGCAACTTCTTTTGGTACCCTGATATCTCTGTACAGCAATTTGCACCCACGCATGCCGAAGCCGATAGGTCACTGACCAGGCAGCCTGATTCAAGCCGCCAGTAACGACAAGTCGACAGTCACGTTGGGATAACGATGGTGTCAAGTTGCAGCCCAGGTACCATAAGCAGTCCAGCAACCTTATACCCCCCAACTTGAACTGCTGGACTCTGGCTTTCAAAAAGCACTTGGGCAGCCTGGAGTCCGGTGTTCAAAAGTGGGGGTTTGGGGTTTATTAACCTTATATGTCGGTTATCAGCAAGCTCTTTACTACTGCTGCTGGCCCGTGCTGATACATGACCGCCCAGTGACGTTACTGCGATGGTATGGAATTGAGAGTGTACTCGTGGAGGCATGCCGATTTTATGCACTGCCGGTCTTATGCATGCATGCATGCATGCATGTGCATAGGTGGTTGGTTGAAACTGGTCGCGAGGCAACCAGAGACGTACAAGACAAGGGCCATTCCAAGTGCGCTGTAAAGCTGGATGCTTGCTGACGTAGCTCTCTATGAGTTTGGCTCCTGTTTGGGAGTTTTATCCAGCAAGAAACACGCAGCTTCTTAGAGCGCTCTGCGACACGCTTGTCAGTGTCACATCGCTGGGGAGGGTCACTGGTTCCACCATGGTCTCCTGCTTGATCCACAACAATAATAGTGACTTGGGCACAAAGACAGTCAGAGGATGCACTGTGCACAGGTGAACCCCCTGACAGGGCAACCTCCATCCCAGCTGTGCCGTGCGTGGCAAAACCGGACAAGTCGACATACATCAGCCTATTATTAGTACCAAGGTGCCAATAATAAGTCAGGATGGTGCCAAAGCGAATCCCGTGTCCACAACGGTTACGGCAAGCACGTAGTTGTGGTTACCTTTTGGCGTGGTTGCTGTTGCTATGCTATGGACAGACCATGCGCAGAGCCTGCAGACATCAATTTTGCTCTGCCCACTTGCCAAATTACTTTGCTTAGCTGATACACAATGCCATGGTCACTTGGCGATTCCTGCGCTGAAGAGGCTGCTACAGGTGAATTGCTGTGTCGTGGTAGTTGCGCTTGACAAAGGTGCTGGGATTGCCCAAATGAATATACATAGCTTGCGGAAGGCAATGGCCTGCTCCATTTATATTTGCTCCATTTATAACCATCTGCTGCCTGTATGTTTGCCTGCCCACTGTGGGAAAATGCCCCCAGAAATTCCACCAAAACCAAAAATCCATTTATTATCCAGAATTTCTGCAGAAATACCAAGGAATAAAGCACTTGGTGTCGGAGTTCAAAAACATTTACCGCATCAGTGTCGACGTCAGGCGGAGCATAGGAGATGTGAATAGGCTTTGACGACGACAACTGGGATTAGTGTGCACGACCAGTGCATCACTGGCTTTGAAAAGCCCACTGCCACTAGGGTTGATAACCCACCCCGAAACTTCAACCGAAGCCTGCTTTGCAGCTCATATCACTGCACAGTAGCAGAAGGCTGTGAAAAGACGACTTCTTTTCGCTTATAGCACATCGTCTCTGTGCCCTTGCTCCATGGAGCCTTGACATGCTCAGAGGTTCAACCGACTTGACCCAACGAAGAGCAGTCGTAATAGACATCGAGATGCAGCAGGATATCGAGACTATGGGGCTACCCCTTGAGATGCTTCCCCTCGTGGACAAGAAAGGGAGATCGAGGAAGGGCGAGGTTAACCCAGTGAGTCAGTGCACTGTTTGCTGCAACCAGGATGATGGGGGGCAGACACATTATTTAGTCCTCATGAGCAGTTGGGCAACCCGGAACCCGGAAACCCTGCCACAAAACCAGTGTGATGTGACTGCAGAAAATAGCTGGTAGATGGCTCTTGTAACTGTACATGCTGTGCATGCTCAAACTGCCTGGCATCACCAACCTTATCCAGGCATGGTGTTGGTAGGTCACGTCAGAAAGTTGTAGTCCCAAGATGGTTGCTGGGACTGCAGCGGTCTCAAATCAGCAGGTTGAGTTAAAAAGCTTGGTGCACTTGCCCCTTAACCCCTTGCCCTGTTGTGGTTGGCCGCTAAGATCTTTAGCCACCCTTAGTAACCTGACAAGTCTGAAACTCCCCATAGTACCTGTACCGGTGGCAAATATCTCCTCAACATGCACTTGGCAAGCATTTCTGTAAGTCGAGGCCATCCAGCAATGTTCATGCCTTGGCCATCCAGGCATGGTTCTTGCGCTGAGGCATCCTTCCATGGCGCAGATTGCCAAGATGGTTGGCGGGAGTCACAAGTTGATGCTGGCGGTCTGCTTGGTTGTGACATTCTCCACCCTGTTTGTTGGGTTCAAGACAGGCACCACCGTAGCGTTTGTGATGATCACCTGCCTCGTCATGCTGGGGTTCGCACTCTATCTGGCCCGCTGGGTCATGGCTAGGGATGAAGGAACTGCCGATATGCAAGAGGTGTGTACAAACGAACACTTGACAGACCCGAGCTGACTTGGTACAGTGTATTGCATGTCTATTGCATGTGCTGCAAGCTGAAGTATCATTTAAGGGCCCCCGCATGCGGCAAAAAACCCTTCTCGGGAACTGTTTTGAACTTGAAAGTGGCACACAGGTATCGATGGCCATCAGGGACGGCGCCGAGGGCTACTTCGCAACCCAGTATGGCACCATTGGGAAGCTGAGCCTGGTGGTATGTGTGTGCATCTATGGCATCTACATGTTCCGACCCGAGTCACCTGAGCAACAGAAGGCAGGACTCACCAGGTACACTACCCTAAACCCTGTACCCTAACTTTCTGTGCGCCACAACCGGCCCTCTGTGCCACATGCTCGGAACACACCACCTCAATTTAAAGTGCATATGCATTTACCATCTGAGTACTGTTTAAGGCAGTTAAGGCTCCACGGCACGGTCCTTTGGGACCGCCGGGATGATCTTATCTGGCGGTATTGCTGGAATGCATGTAACTAAATTACTGCCCGCAGGACCGTCCTTGCCTTCCTCACCGCCGGATCTTTCCTGCTGGGTGCGGTGTGCAGCGCTGTGGCCGGGTATGTGGGCATGTGGGTGTCGGTGCGGGCCAACGTGCGCGTGGCGGGGGCGGCGCGCCGATCGGCGCGGGAGGCGCTGGTGGTGGCGCTGCGCGCTGGGGGCTTTGCGGCAATGATCGTTGTTGGCATGGTGCGTGGCCCTCAATCCTTGACAGCGTCGCCTGTTGGCCATGCCAATTTTCTTGCTGGGTTGATCATGCTTGACCCAAGCTTGCACCATGATCATGTTGCTAGTTGGTTGGAGTGATCCTACTGGCGCGCAAACGCATGTCGATGCATAGGCGCCATCTTGTGCCAACGTGCTTGCAGTGACGCGCTGCATGCAAGGTGTTTGTTCTGCAGATGGCAGCGTGTCTGACTCCCATGCATCGTCAGCTCAGTGCCGCAGGTTTTGTTGCTATGCAAGCATGTTCACTAGACCATCTGAAGGGAGTTGCCGTCCAACTACAACATTGCCAAAGTCCATGCACGCAGTTTCAAATGGCAGTCAGCCAAGTGCCCCATGCACAGCCCCCACCCACCGCCAACCCCACCTCCTGCAGACCGTGTTCGGTGTCAGCCTGCTGTTCGCGATGTTCAACGTCATGTTTGTCACCGGCAAGGGCGGACTGCCAGTCACGGACCTGCCCCTCCTGCTGGTGGGCTATGGCTTTGGGGCCTCCTTTGTCGCCATTTTTGCGCAGCTGGGGGGCGGGATCTACACCAAGGCGGCGGACGTGGGGGCGGACCTGGTGGGCAAGGTGGAGCAGGGCATACCCGAGGATGATCCAAGGTGGGTGATGAGTTTGGGGATGCAGGGCATTACAAGGGCAGCGCTGGGCATTTATTAAAATAAAGGCGCACAATCACCGACAGGTGGGACTGATGCCACCCTGGGTCGTACTCGTGATGGCGTGGCATTACTGCTTTCTTTTTAGAATAATTTTATTTTCCTATGTTATAAATATACAACAATTTGGCCATCCCCTGAAATGATAATTAAACAATACATTTGTGATAAATAAAATAAAGCCAATCAACATTACGATTTGTTTCAGGAACCCTGCTGTGATTGCTGACCTTGTGGGTGACAATGTGGGCGACTGCGCGGCGCGTGGCGCTGACCTGTTTGAGTCCATCGCCGCTGAAATCATCGCCGCCATGATCCTGGGAGGCACCATGGCCAACAAGGCAGGCATGGAGAACCCTATCGGTAAGTAAATGTTCCTACCACCAGGGTTGTTGATACTAGAAATCATCATGGAAACTCCTGCTAACGCACCTTTCTATTGCTGCCCTGTAGGTTCATCCTGTTCCCTCCCCTGGTCGTCATAAATTATCATGGAAACCCCGCTAACACACGTTTCTATTTCTGCCCAATAGGGTTCATCCTGTTCCCGCTGGTCATCCACTCCCTTGACCTGGTGGTTTCGGCTGTGGGCATCATGTCTATCAGCGCCAAGGCAGCCAGCAGCACAAAGCAAGAAGACCCCTACGCCGTCATCAAGGTGGGGTCAGGGGTAGGGTTTAGGGTCAGCATGCAGTTGGCTACACGCGTTCCAGTGTTACAGGCAGGGTAGCGGTCGCCCATGCATTGCTTGCACCACCCTAATCTGTATTGGCAGGTCTTGTAACATGGAATACTCCTCAACTGAGTAAGCAGAGAACATCGGTATACAAGCCTACTTTGCACAGTGCACGCCCCTGACCAGCCCTTGCTCCTCACCAGCCTGGGCCCAACCTACAAACACGCCCTGGCCAAAACCTGCGAATGCCACTATTGCACCTATGCAAACCCCTGGCAACTCATTGTGCAGGGCGGCTACAGCGTGGCCATCTGCCTGTCCGTCGTTGGCTTCATCGCCTCCTGCCGCCTGCTGCTGTACGCACCCGCTGCCCCCTCGGCGTGGATCCACTTCTCAGCCTGCGGGATGGTGGGCATCGCCACGGCCTACGTGTTTGTGTGGATCGCGCAGTACTACACTGACTACAAGTACAAGCCGGTGCGTGGGGCTGCAACTGTGCATTGCAAGGATGATGCCACATCAAATGTATTACACCAATTATAAATCCGATCATAACACCGATCATAAATCCTACATTCTTTTATCCAATTTCAATCACAATCACAATTACCAGGCAGTGATCACAGGCTTACCCCATATCCATTATGGTAGGGTAGTTGCAGTCTTGCAACCATGATCGTGTTGTACGCATTGAGAGCGGTTGCATAAAAGTCATTGCACATGGGTTGTGCAAGGGTGAGGATTGGAGCACGACTGTAATTGGGTTGAGTGTTTTGTGCCTTGCATTATACATCCCTGAGCCAATCCTCCCCTGGAAGCCAGGTGCGGGATGTTGCTGAGGCCAGCCGCACAGGCCACGCCACCAACATCATCGCTGGCGTGGGGCTGGGGCTGGAGGCCACCGCCCTGCCTGTGCTGGTCATGAGCGTCTCGCTGATTTCGGCCTACTGGCTAGGCAACACATCAGGTGAGTGTGTGTGCGTGGTGGGGCTGGGGGGGCCGACCTGCGACATCAGTTGGTTTGATATCGCGCTGTGTGTTTAAAGTGTATGGAATAGGTAAGGTAAACGGCCATGTGCTGCTGGTTAGTGTGCAGCCTGCTATGCTGGGCAGCTCATGCGGCTGGAAGCTACAGCGGGGTTTGGTTCCAGGGCGGTGATTGTACTTAAAAGTGCACTGAGTTCATGGGGCACCCAGGCCCAACCCTAGAGACTTTGTTTTCTATGGTGGTATCTCTGCGTTGGTGCTGTGCAATGCCGACAGGGACCAGCGCACGCATGCAGTGCCCACTGCTCACATGGCGCATGCATGTTTGGCATGGGCTGCTGTAGCCTGAAGAACAGCATCTCACCTTGCCCACTGCCACATGGCATCAAGACCCTCACCAAAACCCTGCATTTGTACGTGCACACCTCCAATGATTTCGGGGCACATATCCTGCCATCACTGCGCGCATCTGCATCACCACATGCGGTCATGCCGCCCAGCCCGCCCACGGCCCAGTCCCACCACTGCCAACACCAAACCAGCATGCCCTCCTACACACACCATGTCAGGATATTGCTTGCTTGGACACCTTCAAAATGGGTTGCATGTACAATTCTACTGCAATGCACGCTGCACTAACATGTGCTCTGCAATCGGGTCCTTAGCTCATGTGCGCAGTTTCGCTAGTTACAATGCCCAACAGTTGTACGGCCAGGTTAGATATACCTAATTTCCTGGGCTTTCAATGTCTTTGGCCTGGTTGGCACTTCCAAACCCACCACACGTAATCGGGGTTAGGTATGGCATGCAGCAGCCACCATGCCCTGTCTGCACAGCGACACAAACCAAGTGGTCCGCTCAACCTTGCCCATGCACATCACAACTGTGCAGGGATCACCGACTCCAACGCCGACGGCCTCTTCGGCACCGCTGTGGCCACCATGGGCATGCTGTCCACCGCCGCCTACGTGCTCACCATGGACGTGTTTGGACCAATCGCAGACAACGCGGGGGGCATCGTGGAGATGAGCCAGCAGCCAGAGTCGGTGCGCGCATTCCCAGTGCTTTGCCTTCACAAGGCTGCGTGCCAAGCCGCCCAGCCCATATTTGGATCTTATTCTACGTTTGTACACGGGCCCAATGATTCGAACTTTTAGGGCCTTTTGGGAAATAGAAAAATGCCATTCAAGTGGATAACAAATTGTCAGCTGGATGGGGTGATCCTACAAGCATTTTAACAGTATGGTCAGCTGACTAGGCAGGCCTGCACATCGGCGGTTGCCACATAATTAATCCCTGACACACGCAACCTGCGCGACACCACCAAACCTGCTTGATGCCCCGAATAATACCATACCACGCCCATGATGTCCTAGATACCATAATAATACCATACCATCCCTGGCCCAAAATCTCATCCCTGACCATGTGCAACACCCCAGCCTGCCCCCCCTCTAACCCACCTAGGTGCGCGACATCACCGACCTGCTGGATGCGGTTGGCAACACCACCAAGGCCACCACCAAGGGCTACGCGATTGGCAGCGCAGGCTTGGCCTCATTCCTGCTGTTCACCGCCTATCTGGACGAGGTGTCTACCTTCACAGGGAAGCCATTCCACCAGGTAGGGTTTTGGGGTGTAGGACTTTGGGGTGCAGGGTGCGCTGTGTGTGGGTCTCTGCCCTTGCATGGAAAGAGGGACGGGGCTGATCACTAGACCAGAGAACTTTCAAATCTCTTTGGAGACCCCGCAGCATCCGCAGCCTGCATCTACCTCCCGTCCCAACGATGACCTACAGCATCAAACACAGCAAAAGGCAGCCGCCTTGCACGCCCTCTCCACTGGCCCCCAGATTGGGGGCCCCAATCTAGCCACCCCCCACCGCAGGTGGACATCGCGGTCCCCGAGGTGTTTGTGGGCGGCCTGCTGGGTGCCATGGTAGTGTTCCTGTTCAGCGCCTGGGCCTGCATCGCAGTGGGCAACACCGCGCAGGAGGTGGTGGACGAAGTGCGGCGCCAGTTTGCGGAGCGGCCCGGCATCATGACTTACGCTGAGAAGCCCGACTACAATCGCTGTGTGTCAATCGTGGCGGCCAGCGCTCTCAAGGTGGGTGGTGGTTTTTAGGCGTGAAGGGGTGGTGGTGGTGGTGGCGGGATGGGGGGGCGGAAGTGGGGGGGGCACATGAGAGGCAGCGCCAGATTGTGGATAGGCTGGCATCGGTATGATTGCTGTAAACTCAGGGCGGGCTGTGTGTCTATTGTGGTGCAAGCGCTCTCAAGGTGGGTGGCAGAGTAGGCGGACATGCTGGTGGCGGAGCATACATACGGCCATGCATGCCATGATGCATCATGGTGAGGGTAGTGGACGTAGTGGACAGCAGCGTGATGGCCCTTCACTCTGCTGCATCTCATGCTACCCGCTTGATCAGAGAGAGTAATTATTATCATCATTCTTTGTTATCATTATCATTGCAGGCCATGATCAAGCCCGGTGCGCTGGCAGTCCTGTCGCCCATCGTGGTGGGGGTGACCTTCCGGATTGTGGGCGCATACACAGGCCAAACCCTGCTGGGGGCCAAGGCGGTGGCCGGCTTCATCATGTTTGCAACCGTTGCGGGTATTCTCATGGCGCTGTTCCTCAACACCGCGGGTGGCGCGTGGGACAATGCTAAGAAGTACATCGAGAGCGGCGCGCTGGGTGGCAAGGGGAGCGAGGCACACAAGGCTGCGGTCACTGGGGACACGGTTGGGGATCCGTTCAAGGACACAGCAGGTGAGGGAGCAAGTGTATGTTGCCCTGACCACCATGACGCCACTGCTTCTGCACTACTGCGAGGGCATTGAATGTCCAATGTGCCAGGATGGCACATCGTCCAGGTCATTTGCGAGCTTGTATGGTGACATGTCAACATCATGCTGAGAACCGCTGATGTTGAAACTACGAGTGGCTTCCTGGCAGCATTGTGCTTTCTTTTGTGATACGCTTGCATCTCAAGCACGTGTCCCTGCCTCCCAGGTCCATCTCTACACGTGCTCATCAAGATGATTGCCACCATCACCTTGGTCATGGCACCTCTGTTCCTGGATTAGCAACCTCCTGGTCAGTGCGGATGGACACGCCCTGCTGGAATTGGCATGGTCAGTGAGTGTCCTGGATTAGCATCCTCCCCTTGATGCGAATCCAATGCGCTGGATTGCAGGACAAATGTGCAAGCAATGCCAATATTTATGCTCGTTGCAATCTCCAGCTAGACACGAGTTGGCGGCCACTGCGTGAAAGCTTGATTATAACTTATTGTCGTTTGCAGCTTTCTTTACAGGTGAAACCACTGGATAGTACTGCCCACGCCCTTTGTTTTTGTCACGAGTCGACGACGAGATCCAACCAATGCAGTTTTTGGTAATAAACCAGATTACGAAAATATGCTGATGGCACAGTTACAGGTTCGACTGCGGCGGCTTGCCTGCTGCCGGGCGACAACATACTACGCCATATGGCACCTTGGCTGCATGCAGTAGCGTTTATGTGGTATGCACAAACTATGCAATTAGCAACGTTGCTGTACGTTACTGACATACACAGTGGATGGACCGTGACTTCAGTAGTAATTATTAAACTTTACTGTAGAAGACACAAACAGTAGTGTGTCACGACAAACTCTGGACATCGAATACTACTAGTCCAAGAATGAATTTCAAAGTGCTGCAGAGGCTCTCAACGTTTGACTGAGCAACAACTCATTTAAAAAAGCTTGGGCGCTGACGGCTGCGCCACGAAGCGGCAGAAGGCTTCCCCATCCAGGGGGAGCACAGTTGGGTCAGGGTCAAACACCACGTCAGGCTTGATGCCCACCCTGTTGATGTCCACCCCCGCTGGTGTCTGGTACTTTGCCACTGTGATCACCACCGCGCTGCCGTCAGACAGCTCCACCACTGTCTGGATGAGGCCCTTCCCAAAGGTGTTCTCCCCGGCGATGATGGCGCGCTTGTTGTCCTTCAGGGCCCCAGCCAGCACCTGTTTTGCAGATGGGAGGACATTTTGCGTCAAAAAGTAACATATTTCCGCAGTTGTTTCTTCAACAGTAATTTCGATTGTGACAGTCATTGAAAAAATAAGGAGTAAAATGTACCCTAGTGCCATGTGGGGCGTACCTCAGATGCGCTTGCAGTGCCCTTGTTCACCAGCAGCGCCAGCGGGGCCTTGGGCTCCAACGCACCGCCCTCTGCTTCATAGATATCACGCACCCCTTGGCTGTCGGCAATCAGCACGATCTCCCCCCTGTTCAACCACATGCGCGCCACCTCCACGCCCCCTGTGAAGAGGCCCCCCCAGTTGTTGCGCAGGTCCAAAACATACCTCTGAGCGCCTTGTTCCTGCACACATGGGTACATGTGAGCCAGGCCAGGCAAAACATGTACAGTACAGTTGCACTGTATTGCTTGTGCTGCGAGCATCCTTGCAGAGATGCACAGGCAATAGCTTTTCTCCCCAGCTGGAAGGATTTAAATGGATAATTCAGGTGTGATGCATACACAATCGGTCAACGCACTCCATGCACCTCTTTCGTCCACAGCAACTGCCTGGATCACCCTGCGCACAGAGCTTCCCAGCTTGCAGGAGCTAGACTAGCAGCAATGTGGTAATCAGCCAAGATAGGCCAAGCATTGCACAGCATTGATGCAACCTTGGAGAGGATTGGCATTGATACATTTATTACACCAACACAAGCCATGAATTATCATAGGCAGACTGCAATAACTCCATTTCGATCCTCTGCCAGCAGGTTGCCCCCGGCACAAGGCATGTTCGAGCTGCTCACCTGAAGGGACCGAATGGCGTCAGACACATTTTGCGATGTCTGCTTGCTGAAGGTGGCCATCCGAATGTATCCCAGGGGCTCGCCTCCACTCCCATCTGAGGGGGCGCATAGCCGCTGGGTCACCGGGTTGATTTTTAGTTTCTCCCGTGTCACAACCACATCCCTGGGACTGCTGGCGCCAGGGCTCTGTATCGTCAACGTGATCTGGGGACCATGGGTGGCACACCTGCTTGGTCTCAAGGGCATGTAGGTGCAATACTTCAAATGTGTTGCAGAAAATTTACTGCGGCAGCTTAATCAGGTGGACAAGTCAGTTGAACACAACAAGCTTCACTTCATAACCAATACTACACTTGCCGTTTATATGCCTTAATGTGTTGAGATGCAAACTTCGCATGCAAATGATAATACGCAAGTGATTAATGTGCCACTGATCGTCACACAATTCAGGACAATATAATCCGCAATGTGAAATGGACGCCAAACCCCACCTGGGACCCCTCTGCCCCCTGCAGCAAGGTGGATGCCTGGTACAGGGACATGCCCTGGGTGGGATTGCTGCCAATGGCCAAGATTGCGTCCCGGGGCTTAATTCCAGCTCGCTCAGCAGGGGCACCAGATGTGGGGCTGACAACCTGGTGCGGCAGTATTTTGTCAGGCAGGCAAGGGTGGATGACAAGGTCACAACATGGAGGTTATGAGTATGTTGTTGGTGGGGGTTGTAATGCTGCTCATGCAGGGTGCTTTGTGCGCAAGGTCCTTGAACACAATGCTTTGTGAGGTATGCGGCATATCCGATTCTTAGATGGACAGTATACGTTCTCAAAAGCTGACACTACGGTGGCGTACCAGCATTTTCCCGCCTGAACCCTTTGCGGTGTCAAATCCGATCTCCACCCCAACCCCTGTCAGTGCCCCAGCTGTCCCGCTTTTCAACGCGGCATACTCTTGGGGAGGCAGAAAGCGTGTGAATGGATCGTCCAGCAATGCGACAATCTTGCGGATGGCTGCATGGGTTTCCACGCGATTGTTCATCGGGGTCTTCTTCAAATTCTCTTCCCGGACCTAGCAAAAAATTGTAAGGCGTGAATTAATTAAGCAAATCGCACATGGAGTGCTGACATCCTGGTCTTCCTGGTGATGAAATGCACTGCAGAATGCTGCACATGGAAATGGAAATCATGAAGCACACAATACCTTGAACCAAATCACTCCATTGAAGGTTTTGTCGACGTATGCCTTGTCCACTGCACGCCATGCCTGCATGAGAAAATAACTTCAACCACCACAGGAAGCTGGGACTATTGCCCTTCAAATGTCAAAACTGAGACTTGGACAATGAACCACATTAGCAAAGCATGAGCATGAGCTGATGCATTATTCATGCAGCGCTCACACTTTCTGCCAGACCTAACGCAGATGGGTGCAGCTCGAATTGACCAGATTTAGGGCAATGAATTCCAGGGAGCCAAATTCCAGGCTGCACAGTGGTGAGCTGACTGCATTTACTTACCTCCAGGAAAAGAAGCTGCTCAGCCGTGATAGAAAGGGCAGGTGGAGCAACCACTCCCAGGGCGAGTGCTGCACACAGCCCAGCAGCAGCCACCTGTGTAAGGACCTGTGCAGACATGGCATCACGCGTCAACATGTGGTATGGTGGACGCACCAAGTGTGCGGTGTACACTGCCCCATCAATGCACCGTACATTTACATTGTTAGCACACACTTATGGGTTGGGTTGAAGACCAAAGGGCAGATGCCTTGCGCAGCAGACGGGGCGACAATGCATGCATACATGGCTGGAGATAAGGACCATTGGACCAAAGGCGCACCTGTTGCAGTGGGTTTGCGGCACTTGACTTTTGAACTGTATCTGCTGGAGAGCTTCTGTAGCCACTGCCGCGCTTGGTGCTGCACCTTGTGCTGCATCGTCAAGGCACCGTCTCACATACAGACACTAAGTTGGGGGAAACACTTGCAGGTTTATACACCAGTTGCTGCACACCTTGATGCTCTGCTCCGTACAGGCCTGTCGAGGGCACTCGTGAATGGCATGGGACACTTGGTTGAGAAGGGCGTCACCAAGCCAAGAGCCATGGTGACTGACTACGGTGCCCAGCTGCTTGGTTGGAGGCCACTGATGGTTCCAGGTACCAGGGCTGAACCCTCACTCACAGTTGAAAGCTGAGGCACAACTGCTGCTCGAACACCTATGACATAGGCTATGCGTCGACCGGGTTCCTAAACGTCAAACCGCAGGACCCTAATGCCAATGCTAGTTACACTTATGATACGTCACAAGGTTCTAAACCCACAGTGATATTGACAGTGATGATGAGGTTCGCCTGTTACAGCAGTCAAGTGCAGTACTGGAGGACTTGTTATTTGGGTAGCTAGGTAGTGAGTGGTCCTTATCTCACGCACGCACTGGCGACCCCACCTGATCAAGGCAACACAATCTCGCGCAAGGGTGCAAAAGGTTCATAGCTGTTCGATATTGCCGTTTAGTAACCCTTAGCCTGACGGCACTGAGCTGTGTAGTGCTGTTTGAGTACTAACGGAACGTTATTCGTGTGGCATACGGCGCACTGGTGCACCAGCACTCGACAACACACGTTGCGATCCAGGTTAGTTTGACCAGGGTGCGGTATATGGTGTAGAGCGCCACAGTTGTACCTCACTGCGCGTTCCCACATATGCATGCTCGTCCCCATATATGCATGCCCCAACATATGCATGCATGCATCTGACACTTTGATCTGTCCACTAGCTGAAGTACTTGGTTAGGTCTCGATGATTTTCTGCCTATTGATTCGTTTATGGGCGCGCAGTGTTTCTAGCAAACCAGTCATACATATGGCCAACCAACTTTGTCAACCCCTGGTAAACTTTTCACACCCATCAACGCCACTCCACCCAGAGCTGGGCAGCCTGAGGAAGCGCCAAACGCGCTGCCAAGCACCTCTGTTGCTACCTGTCAGCCGTGTGCACCTGCCTGCCTGCTTCAAGCCAGCCTTACAATGGCAGAGCGGGGGCCGGCAACGGCTGCGCACCCAGAGGCACTGGCCCAGGCACATTATGCAGGCCTGCAGCTGCAGCAGTGAAAGCCACAAGCTGGTGATGTACACAAAGCCCGACTGCCCGCTCTGCGAAGGCCTGCAGGTGCGCGCTGGTTAGGGATGCATACCCTAAGCTGGGGTTTGCGTGGGTTCTCCTGCCTTGCCAGCCATGTGCTGCAACCTCCTTGTGGTGCGCAGGGGAAGCTGCAAGCGCTGCTAGACAAGGCGCAATTTGTTCCAAGTGTGTTTTCTGGCGTGGAGCTAGAGGTATGGAGTGGCGGCAAGAGCCTTGTTGGCACTTTGCCGGATTGCATAGAGGTCACAGGGTTTGTGCACTGATCATGAAAATTGACCCTGCCGCTGTTGCTGAAATTATTGTTTGTTTGAACGCCCAGGTGCGAGATGTCTCCACCAACTCTGCCTGGGCAGAGGCGTATGCTGGATCGGTGCCAATGGTTACCTGGTAAGCTCAAAAGTGATCGGTCGTCAACACGTCACTTGCATAATCATGGAGCATGTTCCTCCCAGGTGGCACTCCATCCATGCAGTGAAAATGGCATTGCATGTATGGATTGACTTGCATGTATGCATTGATTCCATACTATATGCAGTGGCTTCTACCTGGAGGACAGCCTGCATGGTGCAGGCGCCATGCCATGCACCATGCTATGCACCCATGGCATCCTCTGCACGATGCTATGCACATGCACCATGCCATGCCATGCACCATGCTATGCTATGCCATGTACCATGCGAGGCTACATGTCCTCAATGGCAATGCAACCATGGACATGCAATTAATCTCGTCATCTCTCTGATGCAGGGCCACTGCAGATGGATCGCAAGAGGTACGATTACCACCTCAATCATGATCATGTCCAATCAATCACTTGTGATGGGTTACACTGCACACTGCGATTGTCAGGCATTGCAGTCTCAAGCACACGACCATCTGCAAGGACATTTCTGCATCACATGCATACTGTACGGGTGAGCGTCCAGGCAGATTGAGTTTGCCTGCCTGATTCAAATGGCAATGGCTGACGGATGTTTGTGGCTGCAGGTTGCTCTTCCCCGACCCACCCCTCGCGCCAATGCCGATCAGATTGCCAAGGTGCTCGGACAGGCCATAGCACAAGCCAATGAAGCATAATATATAAAACTGGTGCAGCAAAGCAACATCCTTGGTCAGCATATTACTCGCCCCCCTGCAGATGCCCCCCTGCCATCAAGTTGCACTCCCCACTGTCTGCTGTTCCATGGGATTATTCCCCTTTACCCTGCATGATATCATAGCTCTTGAAAAGCTTCCTGAACCGCTCTGTGCGTGCTGCCTCCTCATCTTTGCTGATCTGGCAGTTCTTCCACTCAGCCCTGGGAGCAACGAGACGCATGTTTTTGTTAGTCTATTTTCACCTTTGTTTTTGAGTCTTGCAATTCAATCCAGAATCCACCATTCCTTGTAACAATGGAGGACATCTGGCGTGCGCCATTACATTGGATACAGGCAATTATGCATGCTGAGCACAGCGCGCCACGCCAGGCGCCCCACCCCAACTTGTGATCCACAAGCACAAGTGCACCCCAACCAACCACGATGGGTGACATGTGGCGTGCGTAATCAATGACATCACTATTGACGAGCAGTTCACATGCGCAATGCATGCTGTGCACAGGGGGCGCACCTGTCAGGCAGCCCCGCGAGCCGCGCCACCACATCCCTGCCAAAGTTCAGTGGGTGCTTCTCCCCACGCATGATGGGGTGCACTAGCCTGGCCCCACCCGGAAGTATGGCCAGGAAGTACTCGCCATCCCCTACAACATCTCTTAGCTCCTCCCGCACGTCCCCCTTGGTGGGGGGCAGGTACTTGAAGGCAAAGCCATGGGCACCAGCCTCCTTCTCAAACGCCTGCGGATGCACATGCATTCATGCATTAAACGAGTCTTACATTCGTTACAGTGGCAAAGCCATATCAACTGCCACCCGTGCTCAGTTTGCGCCACCCAGCCCAGAGTCTGGACCCAGCCCTGCCAGGCCTACCGCGTAGGCAAAATTCTATGAACCACACTTTGCATTGCAGCATCACTCCCTGAAAAAGCCTACACCTGATTAAAAGCAGGGAACAATGGTATTAAATTCTAATTTATCGCAGCAAATTCAGACAGGTTGCATCCATACGTACCTTGCGTGCCTCCTTGGCTGCTGCGTCCGGCACACCAATGACGTTCACATGGCAGTGGTTCCCCCCCATCTTCTTCAATTTGATGTACCTCTCAAAGGCCACCAGCTCCTTCCCTTGGGAGGCGTAGCACGATCGAAGTGCGGAGAGGTAGCGCTCCAGCTCGTGGTGGCAGTTTGCTGTCAAGCTGAGGGTGTTGGGGAAGTGCTCGATGGGCAGCAGCAGCACATGGAAGTCGCTGATCGCTCCCTTATCCATTGCAATGTAACACTCCTCCCCTGCATGGCCACACACTGTCTTGGTACCCATGGGATGCATGCAACTTCATGAATGAGGATAATTCTTAAACTACACAAGCCCTCCTCAAAGCACCTGTTAGTAGTCTTGCAAATGACCCTTATGCCCCTTCAGTATGTGGGGCCAACAGGTTTCAGCGCTCAGGAAGGTTCGGGTCTAGGGTTTGACAGCCAGCCACCCACCTACACTGGCCACCAGCTCCACGTCTGCCCCTTCATCCGACAGGCAGAACCAGCAGCCCGCCACGGGCTTGCCGCTGGTCCCCACCTCATCCTGCCGCGAAGCAGCCACGTCTATGTACAGCTCCCGCCCCATCAGCTCCATGCCAGACAGCTGCAGCGCACGCTCAGTGGCGGCCACGCTGTCGTACTGTATGTGTGCGAATCCAGCGGGGCGGCCTGGTCCAGGGGGAGCGATAAGGAGGGCGCTCAGCTGGGAGATGCGAGCCCCGTGGCAGGTACATACCACAGTGTACGTGAACACATGGTGGAGGCAATCACCATGCTGCTACCAAACGCCAGGCAGTGCACATTACCCTTGTCAAGTATCCCTACATCCAACCTCAATGCAGCACTTTCGGAGGTTACCCCTGACCCAGCCCCCCTACAGTACCCTGTCCTAGGGTGTCGCATACGTACCCTCTGAGTTGACCCCTCTGCGGATGTCCACTATCGTGCCTGCCTGCCCGAAGAAAGCTGCAATCTCCTCCTCTTCCGCCCTGAAGGCAAGGTTGCGCACAAACACGGTCTTGCGGTTGTCAACAACCACATTAGGGTTTCCAAGGGGTTGCGCGCGCGCCCGCTTGGTGTCGCCCCACCTCCATGTCTGGTCACCTGCAGGCGTAGGACCAACATAACTTCCTGGGTTTGCCGGTAGGTTGCGGTGGACATCAGGCAGCTAAAAGAAGGTCCATAACTTGCAGGTGGGCACCCTAAACCCTATGATTTGTGCTTGTAAGGCATGCAGCTTGTCATCCCTGGCACACAGGGCATTGCTGCAAGATGCGCCCTTCAGTCTCGGCACCTGGGCCCAACTCACCCACCACTCGCCATGGGCAAAGCTTGCAACCCCATCCTCAAGGCATCCCAACCCCCAAATACACCAAACCACTCACCCAAGGCAGACTCGTCCTCCACCGGCCGCTTCCTGGAGGCATCATAGGGCGACACCGTGCTGCCCTCTGGCTGGGCAGCTAATACCAGCGGGTCCATGTCTGCGGCGGGCACAAGGGCCAGGGCATGCAGCGATTTTTGCTTGACCGGGTTGCCGAAGGGCGCCAGTGCGATGAAGCGGGTGGCCACGGTGCCTGGAGGGTGGGTGAGTAGGCGGGGGACGGATTGTGCTCAAAAGGGGGTGAGAAGCAGGCGTGAATGTGATGGGGAGGGAGCACTATGCTGGATGATGCTTGGAGTCCAAGGGTGGAGGGTGGCAGAGAGTATGGTGCAGAGTAAACTCCGCAACACATGCAAGTTTCCTCCTTGAGACACGTTTCATATGCAAGCACAACTGTTCCGTTACTAGCAGGCATCAACAACAGCCATCAAGGCAATTGCAGACCCCAAAATCCCTTGCAGAGGGCCTCACCTGCTCCCAGGTCCTTGTTGATGTATGGCGCCCGTTGGTAGAACACTCCCTTGCCCGCTGCAAAGTGGTACCGCGGCCGCGTGCCTGCAGCCAGCTCCGCCACTGGCCGGCTGCCACCTGAGCACCACAGGTGGGTAAAGACAACAGCACACATGTGGATGTAGGCACTCATGTACATGCATTGCCTAGGCATGTCATTCGAAAGAATGGAGAGTGATAGGAGCATAGCTGGGCATGGCGTGGATGTATGCACCATTGTGGGAAGAGTGGTTTTGCTTGCACAATGCTTGGGGTGATTGCAAACATGTCACATCTGTGCATCTGTGCATTTCCCCATTCCCTTGCCCGATCCCAGACCACAGTCCCCGCATGCAGTGACTACTGGGGATCCCTACCTGAGATTTGAACCCCCTCTGGTGCCTGTACCCCAGTGAGCACCCCATCCGGCCAATCATTGGTCAGCAGAATATCCACATCGCCAGCTGTCAAATCCAGCATGCCCCGCAGCAAATCCACGTCCGCCTGCAGACCACCAGGGTGTGCCTTATGGTCTTGCTGCAACATCATGTGGATACTATGCATGATCTGCGGGTTATCTGCTGCACGTGGTATCCAGCTGTCTGCACCATGCCCAGCCATGCGTATACCCGCAACAGTTCACCCTTGGCGCCAAGGGCCTCCTTCCATGGCAGGTGCACTGGTTATGCACTGGTCCTGTTCCATGGCCATTCCAGTGTGATTTCCACCTATAAGGTGCTCCACGCTCCCTTTGCTGTGCATATACCCTTCCACTGTGGTGAGAGGTTGGGTATACTGCTTTTCAATATAAAACAAGAAAGGATGATGTCATCAATTGCTGTGTTTGCTCACCTTGGTATAGTACTGGCAACCAATGCCAGGCGCCGGAGGCTGGAGGTAGCTTTGTGGGTGTGACACCCCGTCCAGGAAAGCCACGGACAGCCCTTCCACTTGCTTCACCCCCGCTCGCCCCAGGTAATGGATGTTAGTGTCAGCTGCTGATATTGCTTCCAGGGCCAGTTGGCTGCCCAGGCCATACCCCCCGATGAAGTAGGTAGGGATGGGGGCCTTTTTGTCCCCGGTGAGGAAATCCATGAGGTCAGCGGGGGGGTCGGCTGCTGCATCCGCCTCGGAGGCTGGGCCAAGAGGGTTTTGTGAGAGGTTTTTTGGGTGGCGCAGGTACTATTGAGTATAGCGTGGCTGAATGGTCAGGCCGCTGTGTCCCATGGTGGGCGCTTGGAAGACAGTCACCGTATACGTGCTGTGTGTAACGTCTAAAAAAAAAAAGTGCAGCCTGGGTGTGTGTACTCCAACAAATATGCAAGCTAGGTGGCGCGCCATGGCGGGGCAACGTGGGCATGGTCCGTGGATGCTAGCATTACCTGCAGGCGGGAAGAAGCTCCCGATGCATAGCAGCAGGTCAAAGGGGCCGCTGGAGCTGTTCACTGCTTGCACCCGCTTGAACAGCGCTGCCAGCCTGCCGCTGCAGTCGCCAGCGATGAGCACTTTCTTGGTGGCCATAGCGGTTCAGCGCTGGCCTGTCTGTGCCAGGATGCTTGCCAAGAACGCAACTACGCTATTGCTTGCAGACTAGTCGAAGCCACTGCTTGTTGCTCCGTGTGCTATACGCAACTTGCCTGGTTGCAGGGTGCACGCATCTGGGCAATATGAGCGGGGGGCCGAAGGTCCGTACGATGTGAACGTGCACCTTGATAGCAGTCAATTGGCAACTTTAAACTATCGCTTTTGAAGCGACAAAGCTTACAAGTACGCAAGCTTTGGCTGAGCATATATGCATGCAAATAGGGTAGTTCGGGACTTGGCACAGACTTGCAAATCCCAGTCTATTACCGACAACATATAATGCCAAGGCCCAAATTAGCCACCTCGATGTCTTCAGAATGGCAAGCCAGTAAACAAAGTGCAACGTATTCACGTTGTTGAAGCCTATCAACGCGTGTGCACACGTATGCTGGGTTCTTTCGTCGAATGTGCACATGCATGCATGCATGATAGCCA
Organism: Heterotrichella gracilis; assembly: GCA_032358255.1. NCBI lineage: Eukaryota > Xanthophyceae > Tribonematales > Xanthonemataceae > Heterotrichella > Heterotrichella gracilis. The sequence goes on along the minus strand of JAULBX010007662.1, from coordinate 33,049 downwards.
CGGAATGTGCAATGCTACCCACATAGTATGGCACGGAGGTTTGGTGAAACACGGACACCACTGGCACGGTCTGTAGGCTAGTATGGGAGGCCGTTTCAAACGCTAGTCTGCACTGGGCAATTAGTTCTACTCTGGTCCAGAGTCTGGGCACACCTGGTTGGGGTGCCTCCTGAGGCTACTGTGTACTGGTGGTCCACCATTGGTGTGTGTGGCCAGCTGGGTGGCTCGTTGTCTGCCACCGTTGGCTTTACCGCAGACGCTGGGCAAGGTGAAGTCCATCAGGGTGTTGCTGCCCAAACACGAGAGGAGTTAGGAGGGGCTTACAAAGTAGGCAACAGCAGCCAGGTACACACAATAGCGGTGACAGTCCCATTGCGCTATCACCCCACGTAATCTGGCCCCATGGCGTACTACAAGCCTGCGCCGGAGCTGCGGCAAGTACCTATCGAGCTGGAACAGGCTGCCCTGGTTGTCATCGACCTCCAGAAGTACACCTGCGACCCCAGTGGTGCAGAATACTCCAGGCTGAAGGAGCACATGGGCGAGGTATGGGCTGGCCACTCAGTCTGCACGGGGTGGATGGTTGCTGTATGTTGGGGACATGCGACATATGCTTGATGTTGAGCATGAGGCGGTTGTACACAGCGGGCAGTGGTCGCTGCTGCAAGCTGCCACCCTGTGATGTATAAAGCAACTGCGTGAGAGCCCTGTCCAGATATTCTACACAGATGCTTGATGCCTGCTGTGCCTGGTCGCCAGTGTTGCCCATCGTACTGCATGTATGATACGCACTGGTTAGGGTTACCATGGGCATTTTCAATGCCTTTCAATGCTTGCAGACAGACGAGTTCAAATATTTCTCAAGCCGGTTGGAGCAAGTGAAAGCCCCGCTGCAAGCCCTGGTGGCCAAGTGTCGGGAAGCAGGGGTGGAGGTAATGTACACTGTCATCCAGTCTTTGACACAGGATGGGCGCGACCGAGGGCTGGACTACAAGATATCGGGGTTTCATGTGCCCCCTGGCTCTGTGGACGCACAGGTATGCGATCGCATTCGAGTGTGGTTATGCACACAGTACTGGTGTGATGACCCGGACACATATACGCATATGTGTATCTTGCATCGGGTCTTGCATCGGTGCCTGCGCTGCCTCTGGCTTAAAAAACATAATTTAAGAGTCCAACTACTAGTCAAATAGAGGGCGAAGGACAGCAACTGACTTACGGCACATGGCCAATCATCATGTGAAATCATTTAATTGCGTGTTCCGTCCAACTTGTCAATTGAGTGCTTATGCAAAGCCTGGCGGCCCGGCTTGAAGCTTAGCTGGTTCTGCAGTAGCAAAGGGTATTCGGAGGGGGGGGCACTCGTGCCAATATCCGTTTACATACAAAGAAAGCATGCAATGGTGACTGCTAATCAGGCTGTACTGCTGCGATTCATGTAACCATCTAACAATCTTGCCACATGCACCAAAGGTTGTGGACTGGCTGGCTCCTTTGGATGATGAGATTGTGCTCCCCAAGACCAGCAGCAGCGTGTTCATCTCCACCAACATCCGCTACCTGCTCAGCAGCATGGGCAAGAAGAATGTGGTGCTTGTGGGGGGCCTGACTGACCAGTGTGTGGAGAGCGCTGTGCGGGACGCATGCGATATGAACTTCCTGGTGACGCTGGTCACAGGTATTTTTTACAGCCCTTTAGCTGGCTTGTACATTACATTACTCTTAGCATTAAATGCTAACAGCTACATCTGCCTTGTGCATTTCACCTCATGCAGTGAGTTTGCTCGGATGTGCCATATGCATCTACTGCAAATATATTTGAACAAAAAGCCTGGTCCATGTCAGGTGTGTTATTAGAAAATTACGATGCAGTGTCTGAAGAAAGGGATACATTTTTCTCGCTGTTGAAGCGGTAATTTGCTGATACATATGTGGGCGCATGCAGACTGCTGTGTGACATTCTCGCAACATCGGCATGACAACAGCCTGCAAACAATAAAGGGATACTGCCGACAACGAACCAGTGACGAGTTGATTGCGGAAATTGAGAGCTTGATGGCCCGCACTGGCTGATGCGCTCGCGAGTCTTGAAGAAACTCCAGACGATTCCTTTGCAGCGCATCAAAAATAGCCTCGACAACCCAGTTGGCCCAATTACGTTCTAGGCCAGCAATCGTTCACATGACTTGGCCCAGTTTCAGAAGGAGCCATTTCAGAGCAGTGGCTTCTGAGCTAATGCTGCGCCCTCCTGCTTCCAGAGGAGCGCTAGTTGCTGGAAGATGCAGCCCATGTGTTTGGACTTCATCCAAGAATAGGAGCGCTTCATCCAGTGTTTCATCCTGCATGTGAACCAGCATTGCATTGATACGGTACCAAGTTGCAGTCGGAACTCAATCCAGAATCTGCCTCATAAACAGTTTCAGCACACACAATAGATAGACTTTACGCCGACTCCATCATCCATCATACATTTTTAACTTTTAGTTGAACTGCGTAGCAGCGATGAGTGCAGAACATTCAATTGTTTACCTGCAGCACAAGGAGGTGCTTAGCCATGTGCTCCAGAAGGGATAGGAAGCACCGTTTGACATAAAACCAGGTGTCTGCATGGAGGCGCTTTGAGCACGGCTCCAGGCTTTTGGTGACCCGTGTGATCCCAAACTCAAAGTTTCCTGTACAATATATCTCAGTCAGTAACTCGCTACTATTATTGCCGCTGTAATTTACTAATTTTCAGGCAAACTGCGTTCATTTCCTTTATCCTGTGCAGGGCACTTGGGGGCAAAAACAATTGTGCGCATTGCTGCTACTCACCTTTTGCGCAATACAACGTCCCAATGACCAGGTTTATTATACAAAGATGTAGGCTTGGTTTTGCTGATCCCTCCTGCATGTGGAAGATACGTTGAAGCAGCACACCAGGGGCCTACGACAAGTCTGAACCAGTACCGTATGCTGTAGCTAGACAATTAAAGTTCTACTACAAGCAAATTGACATTGAATATATGTACTTCTGTACATTTGTAATTACCTCTTTATTTCGAAGTTCCTCCTCGACTTCAATGGCATGCAGGATCTCCTCGGCTTCTTCATTCTGCCCCAGCATTACAAGCGAAACACACAGGTTGGCTGGTACAATAGCTGGCACCGCAAGAATATTGCCGAAGCTGGCTTGCACAATAGGAGCGTACAATGCAGCTGCTTCCTCATATTGGCCTTGCATGAACAAAGCATGTGCCAGGTTCAACCGCCAGGTGTCGTGATCTGAACAGAACTCCTTTGAATGCTGCAAAACCTGCTCAACTTTGCTATATTGTTGGAGGTCCCAAAGGATGTGAGACATGGCCATCAGCACTGCCACACCACAAATGCCAAATCAGCTCAAGCAAGTGTGAACCTTCAAGACAATCGGGCACAATGATTGCGCTAGCAAGCAATACACGCATGCGAGACAGTCTGACTCGAGTCCCATATCTCTGATGAACAGTCGCGTCCAATGACGTGAGTCCCTGCTGCAGCACCGCACCTGGAATATAGCCAACTAGCGCTGAGTCAAACTCCTCCATGGCTGCCTGCACATGCACATGGTCCTGCTGGATCCGAGCATCCTGGATTTTCTTTTCAAGTTTCCTTAGACCGTCCACGTGTCGCAGAGCTTGCTCATCAAAGCGCCTGAACGATTCTTCTGGCTCCATATTCTTCAGGACGATTGCGTCCAAAAAATCGCGTGTTCCCTGCTTGCATGAGATGGCACGTCTTGAAACCTGGTCCAGTCTAAAGCAGCACCCTAGAACCAACCAGCTTACACTAAATTTGAAAGGAAATATTCATTGTTACCTTCGTCATGGGAATGCTTGCATGCGACAGCATTATCTGCTTAGCAAGGTCATACAGCGCATTCTGTGGCTTGCAGTACAACAGAAGAAGATTCTGTACTGTTTCCGGAGGACATGGCGGGTTATTAAGAAGATGTGTAAGCTTGTCAAAGCCGTCATCAGGATTGTCCCCAAAATAAATCAATGCCTCATTATGCAGCGTCACCTGCAGGCACCAGTCTTTTAAAGTTTTGCGCTTGTACTAATTGTTGCCTGCAGCAAGCCTCACTGGGTGGCTGTTGGCATCCACTACACATCATTGTGGTTGCATGAGGCCATGTAAATATTTGAAAAGAAAACCCGTTGGTAAATGGCGGGAACGTTGGGTCCTAGAGGGGTTAATGCTATCGTGTACCAAAGACCGACACTTACAGCATCAACAGCCTCTTCAGATCTTGGTGGCATGCTTGCAAGTGTTTCTTTGGCATTGTCAACCTTTTTGAGGTCGTACTCGATGGCTACCCGCAAGTTGAGTGCTTCAATCAATGCACTGCTTTTCAAGCTGTGCAGATTGCGGGTGTTATACACCTGCACGCAGACCACAATACACATCATGGCGGTTTGCAGCATTGATACTAACCACTGGCGCACACCACACCTGCAACATGTTGCCCCTGCATGTCTGGATTAGAGTCCTCAGAATGCAACGGATCCATATGTTGATACCGAATGCATGCACGACTACATATGCAAGGTTGATCAACCGCCAAATATTGCAAGCAGCGCACCTGAGGGCCCGCCCCAATACCCAGTTCTGGATGGTGCCTGACGGCAAGCTCCACCACAGCAGCTATGCAATTCATTGCTTGCGCATACTGCATAAGCTTGTAGTAACAGACCGCTTGATTGTAAGCGGTGTATGCACTTTTGCCCATCAGCTCCTCTGCCTCAAAAAAGCATTCGATTGCGTCTTGGTACATGGCCTGGAAAATAGAACGTTTCAACAAGCAGTCCCTTTATTCACTGTCACAGAATGGTTGCCAGAAGCTGCGTGCTTGCTGAATGGTAAATGGAAACTTCCCGTCACTTTTCTCTTACCTCCTTGAACAAAACACAGCCCTGGTACAACAGCTTTTCGCCTTCTGAAAATTGTTCTTGATGCAACACCTTGTGGCATCCTGCAGAAACGCCCATTACACTCCACAATTTCTACAAGTGCAATGATCTGGAATGTTGAGCGCAGCGGACTTCTGCCAAGGGCAATGTGCAAAAGACTCACCGGCAATGTCCCCTTCTTCATAGGCAAGGATAAACGTCAACCTTGAACCTATGCTTTGGGACAGAGCCTTGACAGCAACCTTCGACTCTTTGTGCTGCCCAGCCTGCGCAGTGTACCATCATTGTGTCAACCAACTTGCCTTCAATTAAGACCGTCAGCTGAGCACTGGTTCCTCGGGGCGTGACACCAACATTGCACCAACACACAAGCGCAACTCACTCCAGCTGCAGTAATGGTGTGGCTTACCTGGAATAGACTTTGTGCCAATAGGTATTTATATCTCGTCTCCTCAGGGTTCAAAGACGAAAGTGTCTGATACCTGCGCAACAGACAACTTGCATCTTGCTTCATAGGTTCAACAGTGGGGGTGGTTGCCTGCCTTGTATGCATGCATATATGCAAAGGAAGAGTTGGGTGCGGCTGACCTCTGCGCTGCGCCCTCGTAATTCTCTGTTCTATAGTAGCAGTGAGCTAGCAGTGACGTGCATGAACGGCGCCCTGGGTACTCCTGCAGTGGGCACAGGTGGAACTGGCACTGTGGCGAGGGGTTTGGCGTTGATAGGCCTCCGGCACCAAGTGGGCGCACAGAAAGCGCCGCACTGCCAAAATAAAAGAGCTGCACCAGGAAAAAACCGCAAATATACCTGTTCAATCCCTTCCAATATGGGTATTGCGTCCAGGCAGCTGTCATTGGCGATGAAACTATAGACTAATGTCAGCTGACCGCGCGGCATGGCTGGTAGAACAGACACCATGATGTAACACGAAGGTACCCGGAGGTCTTATATTGTCAACTTATAATCCACACAAGGAGACAAGTGGCCGCCAGGGTCAATATTGCACAGCTATGTGCACACGTGGCCACGGCATCTAAGGCAGATGCCGTTCAAAACTTCAGGCAATCCGCGTTGTTTGAGCGCTGTCCACTGTGTAACCATTAAACTGTACAGGGCTGACGACATTTTAAACGCAGCTGTTGCTTATCACGCTCGTTCCATACGTGGAACTTACAGCATCAGACTCGTTTTTTCCTTCGGGAGGAAGAAAACTTGTGACTATCCTTGCACGAAAATTTTGGAGCCTCCGGGATAGCCTATGCATTGTGAGCGAGTTTGTTTTGTCTAGACTTCCGCTGCCAGCCAGATACGTATGCAACTTAATAACGTTCGAAGTTTATTTCGTTGACCAGACTTTGGCCCTGTTAGTTGTGCGCCTTATGTTAGAGGATGGGCATCGCCCACATCCTGCGGCATGGCACATCATATCAGCTCTTAGTTACTGTAGATAGCCTAATAGCAGGTGCCAAAAGGGTGCTAGCTTCTTTTGTGAACTAAGCGTATGGGTTTTGTTTGTATCGATGGTGGGGTAACGAAATCGAAGGTTTCGTGGCCACACAAGCCCCGTGTCCCGAAACCCTTGCAGTCCCTATTCCCATTGAATTGCAGCAGAAACATGCACCGCCAGCGCCTTGCATACCCCATAGTTGTTCAAGACGTGGTTTACATAACTAGTGTGCTTCCTCTATCTTCTTTCTAAGGGAAAACACAACTCAGTCCGGCACATCTGCATAGCCCACCATGGAGACAAGGCAGGGCAAGGAAAGCAAGGCAGCAAAGCTGGTGCAGCCTGTGAGGATCAACCTGGCATATTGCAAGTACCAGATTTGTAAGTAGCCTGTGCTAAGAGTAGCAGACCCTGATTAAGGTGGTGTGTCACTCACGCTCTGGCATGGTATGCAGTGCGTATAGTTCAGAAGCAGCTGGGTTGGACTCTGGTAGAGGACAGCATCAACGACTGGGACATAATGTGGACCGATAGCTCTGTTGCTCTGGATAGGTTGCTGCGCATGAAGAAGCACCAGGTGTGGTTTTGAAGAGATGTCTCGCCCTTGCCCGTAGGATGATAGTAGGATGCCACACTTGTCCCGCGCACACCTGATAGTTCACAGATTCTGGGGGGGAAATGCACTTCTGGTTTATACAGTGCTGCGGATACATTAATAAAACAGCATTGCCTTGCGGCGTTGCTGAAATAATTGCCTCCAATCATTATGGACAGTCGCTTTTATTACTTGTGTATATTTGCAGAAAATAAACCATTTTCTCGGCATGTTGGAGCTATGCAGAAAAAAGGCCATGGCAAAGCACCTTACGGAAATGGCCAGTATCTTCCCGAACCACTACAGTTTTATACCCAAGACGTTTAATCTCCCTGAAATGCTTCCCCAGCTGATCGATGAGATGCACAATGGGAAGAAAACTTTTATACTCAAACCAGATGGCGGTGCCCAGGTTAGTAAACTTGCACGCGATCCAGCCATACAACCAGATTAGCAATCAGCCTGGCACGACATCCAAAGGCATAAATGCATCCATTAAGCTTTGGAAGCCACTGATTTATTTGCCTTGAATGCCTTGAAAGCATTTCGACATTGCTATGCCCTTTGACCTTTTTGGCAAATGCATTATAATACACTGGTAATTGTTTGGATGTATCTGACAGTCACTTTGCATGTCACAGGGACGCGGCATTAGGCTAGTACAAAGCATCGATGGACTGCAGCAGGTCATGCGGGACAGGGAAATCCCGCCCAACTATGTGGCGTCCCGCTATATCTCACGGCCTCTTCTCATCAATGGATATAAGTTTGACCTGCGCATTTATGTGCTGGTGCTATCCTGTGACCCTCTCCGTGCTTTCATTTATGAGGAGGTGAGTTGTGCTGTGAGGTTGGGCATAAGGCTGCAGGTGATGCACTTGATTTTATTTTTTTAATTGTAATTTGTTGAATTGCGCCACTGAGGCTGTTGGCTGTTGGGTGCAATTGATACCTATTAATTGCGTTCAATTGAATTGCAGTGCATGTCATGAATGAAAACCATTCGCACTTCCCTGCAGGGATTAGCACGCTTCTGCACAGAGCCATATGATGCACCATCCAGTGACAACATAGCGTGCACTTTTATGCACCTCACAAACTATGCTGTCAACAAGCACAATGCAAATTTTGTGTTCAACAAGGATGAACAAAAACATGACGAGGGAAGCAAGTGGAGCATTACAGCATTGAGGTAGACCATTGTTCTATGCTTGCAGCCTGTCCTGCAAATGTACTCAAACAATACATCACTCGATTCTGTAGTGATATATCAAGAGCTGCACGTGGGTCAGCTGCAATACTGAGCTCACGTATTCAGTAGCGTGAGTATACGAATATATATACTCACGCTATATATGAGTGTATATATTCAACACACGTACGTACTAACTTTAACGTATACGGTGGTGCACAGCATCAACGCAAAATTTGATACTGTTTACCAAGGTGCCGTTGTTTATTCACTTTTTTGCTGGGAACCAATGTGCACAGGCAGTGGATGTTGGATCAAGGCCATGACTGGGACAAGGTGTGGGGGAAGGTGAAGGACTTGGTTGTCAAGAGCCTGCTGTCCATTGCCCCAATACTGCGGTTCAACCACAGATTGGCACTGCCCATGGATACAGAGGGCAATTGCTGCTTTGAGGTGAGACACAACTGCACAGACAGCAGAATTACCCTAATCAATTGTGCAAACCCTAGATATTGCACCGGTAGCAGCTTGCTGAGTGTAAACTACATTTGCCCATGCAAAGCAATTTCTGTGAGTCTCTTGTCAATTATTTTTGAAATCCTTGTGCTGCTTCTTCAGCTTCTTGGGTATGACGTGCTACTGGACCACTCTCTGAAGCCATGGCTGGTAGAAGTCAACCACTCCCCCTCTCTGAACATCGACAGCCCCCTTGATCGCTTCATCAAGCAGCGAGTCATTGCTGACACTGTTCATATGGTGCAACTGGGGACAAGGCGAGGTACCCAGGCTGGGCGGAAAAAGCGGCGTACGCCCCACAATGCACCACCGAGTGCACAGCCTGTGGACCAGCCAGGTCCTGTACAGGGATTGCACGCAACGCACGACCCAGTGTCTCAGCAGCAGGCAACCACAGGTGGGGAGATAAGTTGCGGGTGCAGCAGTGATGCAATGGGGCAACTGCGACAGGTGCAGAGCAATCAATGCAGTCCCAGTAAACAAGACATACCTGGAATGGCTGGAACAGCGAGGGATTGCGCAGAGGCAGGGGGCACTGGCAATGGGCAGGACATGGATAGCAACTCATCGGTGGATAGAAGGTACCAAGTGACATATGCCTCCTCACAGTGTGGTTGTATTTCAACATCCATCCATTACTTGGGCATACTTTTGAATGAATTGATGGAATTTTTTATTGTGTACCTAATGGACAGGCCTAATTCCTTCTTCCACCACAGGCTCCTGACAATCAGCTAGGTCAATACATGCATGTGGTCGGCAGCACATGTCCAGATCAGCACGTACCCTTCAATTGCATCAAAGGAATTTGTTTTTATACAGGGACGATTACAATCGGACCATGGAAGTATATGCTGGTGTCAACACTGGGTTCAGCCTAATCTACCCTGCACAGGATGCAACCGTGCAGCGAGTGTACAGTGTCATATTGCGGGCTGCAGAAGACATGTTTGCAGATTCTTTCCAGCGCAGGGTGTATGCTGACATAGAGAAACTGCAGGTGGGTGAACAACCCTAGCACAGTACTTAAATGAAACAAAGTAACAGAAAAAGCAGGTATTAGATCAAACCAACGCACAGTGAAGTCTGCACTGGCAGTGATGCATATACATTTTTTTGTGCTGATACGCAATTTTTCCACCGCCAGATGTCATTAGTGCGGCATGCATCCTTGCAGTGGTCACTGTACAAAATTGTTGTAAGCACCACACTTGACACTCTGCGTGGATTCAAAATGATCACCAGCATTCACATTATGATGAATGAAGCAGTTAATTGCATGGCACTGCACACTTTCCACAGGAACGCAAGAAGCAAAAGGCAGCTGAGGAAGCTGAACGTGAAGCTGCAAAACTGCGAATAGTAGCAATTGCGCGGGAGCGTGCCAAGCAGGTTGCAGAGGCGGTGCAACGGCAAAAGCAGGCTGAAGCGGAAATGATGGATGAGGGGCAGAGTGCTAGCGAGGAAGAATTCCAGTTCACCCCACCACAGCGATCAGGAAGCTTGTACAGGATTCCCGTGGTGGACTTCAGTGCTGCGGACCTAGTCTTTGAGCTATCGCAGCAACTCAGCAGTGCCAGGTAAGGGTGCAGCTGAATTGAAAATCTGGATTAACAGTATGCATGTATGATGGAGACAGGCCTAATCATGTATCACTGCAACTCTGACATGCAGACTACCCCATTGGCACATACTTGGGCCATTCGCTGCCATTTTTTAACTGATTGCAACTTTGATCTGATCACAAATAGTCATACACATGCATCCAACGTATGTAGGTCCCAGACCTCTTATCAATCGGAGGTGTCAGCCACTGTGGACCTCACCACAAGCTCCAGCACCTCACCCAGCCGCCGCTCCTCAGCTGCCAGCTACAGCGCCAATCCCCAGCTGCAGCATGTGTCCCTGGGGCTAGATGACATCCCACAGATCCCATTTTTCAATCTGCCAGATATTGCAGCCCAGCTGAACTCCACAAAGCTTCAAAGAGGGCAGAACAGGGCTAGTGCTGCCAGCCTGAGGCAAAGTGCATTGAGGGAGAACAGCCCCACACGTGCTCGCAGCCCCACAGCCAGGCGCGTCGCTGCGGGTTTGGGGTTCATATCGACGACCCCCCACAAAGGTTCAGGCAATGGACAAATCATCCTTGCGCAGCAACCTCAAAGTCTGCCGTCACGAGGTGAGCAATGATTATGTGCGGGTATTAGAAGTGTGGAGAGGGAGGGCAATATGGCCCGGGTTGATGGTCCGGGCAGTCTGGCAGGGTTTCAATAGGGTTGGGCCTTTTTGCTTGTCATGGAATAATTCTGCAATGTTCACCAAGGACTGGACTGGACGCAACAATACCAAACTGGCAATTGGCCCAAGTTCAGCCAGCAACTTCAATCGCAACCCTGGGTGGACACCAACTGCTGTGAGGCTCTAACCAATTCTTGAGCGCTCAGCGCACCACTGTGACAGACATAGTTTGCATCCATTCCATGTATCCCACACTTCCCATTTTGACTGCACGCAATTGCAGTTGATGCGGCATCCCCACAGACCTGCATGCGTATAGTGAAGCTCGCCCATTTGTATATCTGCAGGGACGGCATTGCGAAGAGGCTCGGTTCTGCCTGGCGCAACACATAACTCTCCATCCTCCCAACGGGTAACCCTTCCAAGGTTGTCACACTTCCGGGAGCGTTGCGGTGCAACAATCTCAAGCGATGCTGAAAACCATGATCTGGCAGATCTGCTGCCAGAGTTGGAAGGCATGCAGGCGTTGAGTATAACAGGATATCGGTTATGATTGCACTGACAATGCAATGTGCTGCTCAATCCCCATTACTGCATGGCCAGATTTATCTAATCCCACTTAGTGCTTGCATTGTATATCATGCTGCACCCATATATTTGCATTAGGACAGAAATGCTGTTGACACAATACTCAAGATTTATTTGACAGGTTATGTACATCAGACACGAAGTGTGTTGTGGTACTAGTGTAGGGGATAATTAGGTAGCTTGTCTCCCGTTCAGGCAGTGCAGTATAGTGGACTTGCAGTTGCGGGGTTGTAGATGCATATTGTAGGTACCACCCCAACCAGGAAATGCCGCATGATTGCAACCAGAGGTGAACGCAATGGGATAGGCGTTAGGAATGGGATACCATACTGGAAAAGGCGCTTGTTAGAATACCTGTAGCAGGACCCCAATTGAACATCTGATGTTGACCCCATGTTATGAGCGGGCCACTTATATCGCTTAACCTCCGCGAACCCTTATATCGCTCCAGCATTTGACACATGGGAATCAAGCAGAAATGGCTAATAGCTGGTTGGGACATCAGGTGCATCTTCCACCGTCCTCTGGTGTCATAGTGTTTTAGCAATATTCGAAGAAAGAAAAGCAATTTCCTAGAAAAGGAGTTGATTATCGTGGTTGGTGGCGTTGTTTATTGCCATTGAAGTGCATCCTCAGGTGCATCCTACCGTATGTCAAGGAGAGCGCACGTCAATCAAGCTTAGTAGTCAATTGACCTTGGTAGTGGATCGCCAAGCTTGTCTCATATTGACCAGAAACACCTTCAGCTCCAGAGGAACACTCGTGGCTGCAACACTCGTGGGTCTCCTCAACCACCCGAGTTGCTGACACCTTGCGCAGTGCTACTTACTTCGTAAGTACAGGGCTTGTAAGGCGTGTAATGATTGCAATAGACTGCTGTTGTGTGTCTTTGTGAGATCCTTCTTTGGTGGTACCGTTACCTTGTCCTGTATGCAGTAGCGAGGGGCCATGCACGATCCACCCCTGTTGATCAACCTCTAATGCACGTCAAGGTCGTGAATTGGTTTCACTTGCTGCTAAGAAGTCCTTTGCGGTGTTGCCTGCGTGCCTTCACCGAAGATTGTCTAGTACTGCCCATGCTTCCCACCTAGTACCACCGTTTCACTTTGACCCACTTAGCACGTTGCACACAACAGGGCGTCTATGTTTTTCTCCCACTACTCTGCTCACTGCTTAGATCTGAGATCCATTCCTGCAAACACGTTTTGCTTCAACCTGTATGTCACTCCATTGTGGCATGGTCAGGGCATCCCACCAAAAGAATATTTCCCCTACTGTGTAGGGTTCCCATGCCCTGGCTCTTGGTTGAGTCACTTGCAAATAACTGCTGCATGCATGCTACGTTAGCTAAGCCACAAACTTACCGGTTGGGTCTGACAACCTTGCGATGACCGTCTGGCGCTGATCTGAGGCTGATTTCACTGGCTGGAGGTTTGACATACTTCCTGTGCAGCAGGTTCTCCAAGATGGCGGGCAAGCGCGTTATTGTCCTGTTTGATGTGGATGGAACACTTACTGTGCCCCGCAAGGTGTGGCCAAGTTACTGCACTGACGGGTACATGTTGCCATGTGTTGTCATTCCGTGTCTAACTCGCACTTTTATTCCAGGAAATTGAACCTGAGATGAAAGACTTTCTGAAGGAGCTGAGGAAGGTATGTCATGCAACAACACGCATTCGGGCACATTGAACTGGCAACTGGCCACCACAGGTTATAAACTGTTGCTTTCAACTGCTGCAGCAAGTGACCATCGGCATTGTGGGAGGCTCAGACATGGTCAAGCAAAAGGAGCAGCTTGGAGCAGCAGGTGGGGTCCATGATAAGCTTCATGATGCATTTGTCAGGCCATGTTTAATGCCGTGGCTTACAAACTGTAGTGCTGGAGGACTTCGACTACGTCTTCACCGAGAATGGACTGGTGGGATACAAGGGTGGGGAGAACATCCATTTGCAAAGCTTGAAGCGGTTTCTGGGCGAGGAGAAGTTGCAGAAGCTCATCAACTATGTCCTGCACTACATTGCTGACCTGGACATCCCCATCAAGAGAGGAACATTCATCGAGTTTCGTGATGGGATGATCAACGTCTCGCCCATTGGCAGGAACTGCAGCCAGGAAGAGCGGGATGAATTTGAGAAATTCGACTTGAAAACTGGGATCAGGTGCGCTGCATGCTGTTGTCCGGCGTGCTGTATGCAGCTCTGGCGGAGTTCCAGCTTGCTTTGAGTTAACACAGAATTTTGTGCACTGCGCAGGAAGACGCTTGTCGAGAAGCTGCGGGTAGAGTTTGCAGAGTACAACTTGGTGTACTCTATTGGTGGCCAGATCAGCTTTGACGTTTTCCCACTGGTAATGACACTGACACAGCATTGGTGCCCATGTGTTGCCATATGTGGGCAATAGAATTGGACAGTTGTTGCTCATGTGCACCAAGTGCCCTTTCGATTCATGCCATGAAGATTTGTCTGTGCATGACAGGCCTATGAATTGCACGGGCATCGCATGCTGTCGTCAGCAATGTCATGCTCATCGACCAGGCACACACTTTCTGCGTTCATCTGCAGGGCTGGGACAAGACATACTGCCTGCAGTTTGTAGAAAAGGACTTTGATGAAATCCACTTCTTTGGCGACAAGACCTTCCCTGTAAGTGTAAACTTCACAGGATGTTCCAGCAGTCTGATGAGCCACATGTTGCGGGATGCGGTATGCGCATGGTTTCTTACCACTGCCTGCTGTGCAGGGCGGCAACGATTATGAGATCTTCACTTCAGAAAAGACCATTGGTCACACTGTCAAGACTTGGAAAGACACAATGGAGGAGTGCAAAAAGCTGTTCTTCTAAGCAAGCATGCCGCTAGGATTGCCGTCAATGCTTTGGCGGTCTGGAAACAGCCATACGCTTGGGGCACAACATCAATTGATGTATGGAGCGGTGGCTTGCAATACCACATGGGAGCTGGGGAATTTAACACGCATTCACTGTGAGTCTCATTGCTATCTATAGTGACCTATGTGAGATCACATGGCCGCTTGGTAAAGCGCACATTGGCTGATAGTATTGTGGTTGCGGCATCTCAGGGTCTCATGAAGCTTACTAGTGGTGGTCATCGACTCTGGAAAGCGATGATATATCTGATGTGTGTTGCATACACCGCAATGCACCGCAAACTCTACTTCTCACCAGTTATTTGTTTGTGAAACAATTACCATGTGACTGACAGCACGCGCTGAATTGCATTTGACAGCTGAGCTCTTGGGTCTAAATTTCTTTTTGGGGGGGCTGGTGGGGTTAACTGGAGCTAGGGTCCAAGTCTGAAACCCTAGTAAAGGGTGTCGCGAGGTGTGCCTTTGGCAGTTTTTGCGCTTATTCCAGCATTCTGGGTTATAGGAGTTACTCAATTTTGTATACTTCTTTAACTTAATTTACCTCAAAGTCAGACTTTTGACTCAAGGTGGGCCATGACACGTGTATACAATTTCCATTGGTCATCAGGTCGCACCGGTGTTTGTAGCCTCCGAATTGGCTAATCGGACTTCAATGCGCACTGCATGGCATGTTTGACTGCAACTGTGCAGCTCTAATTCAGAAGTAGCACGCCAGCACGGCCCAGCGGGGGCGCTCCCATGGGCTAGCCTGAGCGCTGAGCCATGGCGCATCATCGGCGAATTAATTTGTGAAATATAACCTCAGATTGAAATGACACTGTGACATGGACAACTTGTCTCTGAGAGGCTCGCACATTGTGTTGTTCACCACGGTCACCGGTGCCAATCAATAGTTCATCAATGGTCCATCCAGGATTCAAATGCAAGTTTACAATGTATTTCAAAAGCGCAATTGCAAGACTCTTGTGACATATGTTGACGCCATCATGACATCCACATGTTTGAACAATCACCTGTCAGGTGACAGCCCCGGGTTTGCCGGGCGCCCCTGCAGACTACGGAATTAGATTCTGTCTAGCTCTAGTAGACCTCTAGCATAGTAGTAGTACGGTAGACTCGCAGCGTGCCGACAAGAGCACTGAGCACCTTGGCCAAAATTGCTGAAACATGTTTATTGTAATAAAGTGGATAGCTAGCTCAGCTAGTAGCGCTAGTCCAGAATCATGGAAAGCGAGGCCCTGTTGAACAATTACTAATAGTTCACTATGAGAGTACTCAAGCCCATCCAACGGATACCACATACATCATGTGCCGTACAGTCTCACCCTGACAATGCTTGCAGTATGCCACCTGCTGCAATAGGCTGCATGAGTCACATGTATCGCCGCACAACTTTCGCCAAGTTTGAAAAGACCCGGTCTGTCTGGTCAACCACGGCCTCCGCCCCTGACTCGACCAAGTCTGAAACCTTTTTCCCCACTGGCTTCATCGCCTCTTCCCCTTGCTTCAGCACTGCTTTTGCCTTGTCCTCCAAGCCACTCTCCCGCACCTGCTCTCGCACTTTCTTTGCAGCCTGAGTGGCAGCCTCGTTACCTGAAGGAATAAGGTAATAGTGAGGTTTGGTCCATCTGATGCAGTCCCTTTAGGCAAACAGCCAGAGCAGTTGATGGATGACCCTTGGGAGTTTGCTTGGCTACTGTGACGTGACAATTAACAATTGCATGCTGCCGTTCCAATGGCAACACAGCTAATGCATAACATACTTTGGATGTAAAACAGCGTGGATGTACGCATGGCATGTTACATGTTGCGGACGTTGATGTAAACCTCACCTTTCAGCAAGAGACGTTCTGCATTCTTGTTGGGTATTGACCCACTCTCCTCTGCACCTTGCCCAGCCTTTGGTGCGCTTGCTGAGGTAGGTGCCTTGGTGGAAGTGGATGCCTTGGTGCTTGTACTTGCACTGGTACTGTCTACCTGGCCTCTGTCAGCGCCTGTTGACTTCACCTTGTCACCCCCAGCCGGTTTCACCTTGGCAGCAGCTGGAGCTGATGGTTTCTTCTCACCCTCCATCCTGGTTTCCATTGCCTTGACCATCTCTTGGACATCGCTGCTGAGCCCTTTGCCACTGGTTGAGGCTTTCCCTGCGCCCGCTGCTGCATCCACCTGCCTGCTGCTATCCAATGATTGCCCAGGGGGAGGTTTAGCCTTGCTGCCAGGCGCTGGTGCATCCTTGCTGGAACCAGGTACAGCCAAGGTTTTGACCTTCTCCGGAAGACTCATCCCCAGACTCTTCACCTTCTCAGGAATGCCAGTGCCCAAATCCTTGATTTTCTCAGGTACTGCAGGCAGCGCACTCCCCAGGTTTTTCACCCTGTCAGGAATTTGGCTGCCGATGGCCTTGACCTTTGCTGGCACTTCACTCCCCAGGCGCTTCACTTCCTGTGGGATGACGCCGCTCAGAGCCCTAGCCTGACCCTCAACTGCCCCACTAGCACCAGACACCAGCTTCCCCACAGCCTGCTTTCCGGACTCGCTGATGTCGCTGAGCACTGGTGCTGTCCGCCCCACCGTGTTGCGCTCCAGCCACTTGAAGAACCCGTCTGAGCGGATCTCCGATCCGGTAGTGATTGCCTGCAAGGTCACCGACAGTTGTTTGCATGTGGTCGTTGAATATCCACAATTGACTGGGTATACCCCCCATATACACCAATTTGAAGAGTACCGCAACCATGAAGATGCATCTGACATGGCATTACTGGTGCTAAATGTTATACAAAGAAGATACCCAGCCACCACTTCCTTGTGTGCGCATTCTTGCCAACCCATCAACCCATCTTACCTCATGCAGCCCCTTTTGCTGCTCTGTGAACGGCAGCAGTTGTGGAGCAGCCAGCTGTATGCCAAGCACAGCCAGGGCGACCAGGATGAGGTAAGGCGCCAGCAGCACCACTGCCACGGACAGGATGACTAGGCTCACCAACGCCGGGTTGGAATCCACCACTGCACAGCACACACGTACAATGGTTGCAGCTGGTGCTCAAGTGCTCAGATAAAGATTATGACAGTGCAATTGGCTGCTGCTGCCTAATGACAGGCACATGCGTCACACGCCCAACGTGCCCTTGACAACAACCTTGCCCTGGACAGCCAAATTTATGCGGTGCAGCTGTTGCCATCATCATGCAATCCCTCATATTGCGGTTTCTGAAGTGCATCCGCAGCATAGCACATACCTTTCACAGTGCTCTCAAAAAGCTTGATGGCAGCATTGTGGTCCACAAAAGCAAGGTACAGCACAGCTGCGGCAGCCAGGGGGACCAGCGCCACCCTGCTCACACTCCTGAACAGCCGGGGCACCACCAGCACCGCCACTCCAGCCACAATTGCTGCCGCGACTGGGTTGTCAATTAGCTCCCAGAATATGTCAGACAGGCTGGCCAGCACAGGGAGGCCATGCGCAGGCGCGTAGGGCAGTGCTGCTAATGCTGTGCCAGGGACAAGGAGTGCTGTGACAAGTAAGGAGCTGGGCAGCAGGATGGCGCCGGGTGGGTTGTCCTCAGGCCCAGCAGGCCCAATACTGCGCTCCTCAGTGTTGCGCTCCTCACACACCGTCAGAGGAGCCTGGGTCTGGTGGTCCATTCTCCTTTCATGACAAGCACCATCCCTGGCTGTGTCCATGCTGCATTCTGTGTCTGTGTCCTGGGTGCACGCTGCG
This sequence comes from Heterotrichella gracilis, assembly GCA_032358255.1. Taxonomy (NCBI): domain Eukaryota; class Xanthophyceae; order Tribonematales; family Xanthonemataceae; genus Heterotrichella; species Heterotrichella gracilis. The sequence continues at coordinate 14,935 of JAULBX010007662.1, read as the reverse complement.
CGACGTGTGGCAACGCGGTGCGCCTGCATTCTCCCTCTCAAAGACGGCACCATCAATGTGCCCGTCCTACCCATGCTGCCTGTAGAGCTAATTCCCCCAGACTGTGTGCGCGGAGTGACCCTGCTTGAGCTGATTGAGCTGGCCATCGCGTTAGAGTGGCACCGCCCGTACCCAGACCCTACGCTAGGGTGTGGCGCTTGCTGCTGTAGGGTTCCGCTGATGCCTGGGCTCCTGCATTGACCTGGGCCGGTGGCCAGTGCTGAAAACGGCCCCCCGCTGAGGGTCAGGTGGTAGCCACCCTGTACCATCCCAGTGTTGTGTGTGCAGCTACGTCCTTGCAGGTTCAACTCATGACGGCTGGGCCGCTGGAATTGCCCTGCAGTGGAAAGCACTTCAGGCTAGCAGGACGCGATCCTGCAGCACAGGGGGATGAGTGAGCAGGGGTGGCGTGGCTGCAGATAGGCAATCTGCTACTATCTAGCTACTATCTAGCAGTAGTAGTACTCAACAACCAAACTAGAGGTATACAAGAGGACCACACAGACACAACCATGTGCAGGCGATGCCAGAGTGTTGGGGCCAATAGAGTTTGTGCTATCCGGTTCTTGGGACAAGGCGAGCTTCAGGGCCCTGGTACAGGCCAATGGGTGCAATGCCATGCATGGGACACAACACGCAAGGATGCGTTGCCCAAAAACTAAGCAAACGTTGCAAAGGTCTTAGTTTTTCATACATATGGCTTTCCTCCAAAACTGCGACAGAACATCAGCAGCCCACATTGGGTCAGTGTAGGTCATTACCTCGATGCAGTGTGCTGCCCTTGAAGCCTTTCACAACAAACTAGACTATGCCAGGTTTAACTTATCAGATATCAGAATAGAGCTATAAAGGGCGAGTGAGAGTCTGGACCTTTGACGTGTGCCAACACTTTATTGCGTTTATGCATGCATGCAAGTGGGAAATGCGGGCGACTGCCGATGCTTGTGCCGGGGCGACCGTACAAGCTCCCCACCGGTTGCACCTTATTTGCAAGAGCAACAAGCGCAGAGGCCTGCTAATCATCGGGATAGGCAAGGCCGTCTCGCTGCCTGGTGGGTTGCAGCATCCCAAAAATTTGGGTCGAGTTCTCTACTGCCTGATCAAGACCTAATGGGCATCCGGTACAAAGTGGCCAGCTGCGCATTGGCTGCCATGTAGAGTCCCAACGCAAAACCCACTTTGCCTCGGGCCATGAAAAGCACGACCCTACAAAGCAAGGGAAGGTGTCGACGGTGTCAACTTTGCTTGATGTCCGTGGCCTGGTCTGTGGCATGCTCACATGCATTGCGGTGCCCCACGCTTTTCAGCAAACACTATCAAGCACTCCCGAGCGGTGGACCGTCCTCCTTGCAAATTATATCAACGTTCAGCCTAGGCACTGGGTTTGGTGGGACACACAGTAGCTGAAACACAACTACGTGACCCAACACATTTTGAGCACTCTTTCAGCTGCGCAAGCCTGGCGCAGCTGCCACCCTCAGATACAGAGTTGTGCAGTTGGCTTGCGAGACCAGCATTTATCCAGAGTAGCCATGGGGGACGTAGCAGCCGCGCCACGCCTGGGTACCAGTCAGATGACTGCTGATGTTTTTGGGGCATTGGGTGGAATCTGCTTCATATTAGCCCTGCTACCGAGCCTTGTGCGGGTGAGTGCAGTAGTGGGTACCCTTGAAGGTGCTTCTTGCCCTTCGCATTTTGCCAGTGGCAGGAGTAATATGACCCAATCATGGCATTGGGGTCTGGTGGAGACAGCAAACAGTTGGGGCAAAGCTTGACTTGCAGCATCAATAATGAAGTGTTGTTAAACTTCTTTGGCAGTGCTGTTAAACTTCTTTGGCAGTGCTTTCGATCTGTGGTTCAGCGTCCCCCTGCTGTGTTGTTGGTCCGCCAGCCGACCCCACGGATGGCCAAGTGACGTGCCACCTGTGTTGCCACCTATCAGTCCATGCATCTTCTGCAAAATGCCAAGCGGCATGGGTCGCATGTTACATCTGATGCTGCAATGTGGGCATCGCCAGGATGTATAGTGTACTGCAGGGTATTAATGAAGAAGTTCGTGATTTGCAATAAATCAGCCTGCAATGTTTGCAGTCCATCTGGGCGAAGAACGTCAGAGACCTGTCGTACCCGCTGTTGACCACGCTGGGAGCAGGGGTGTCCCTGTTTGGTGTGTACTTGATCCTGGAAGGGGCGCTTGTGGGGGTGGTGGTTGCGGCACTGCAGGGCGTCATGGTCCTGAGCTTGGTACTGACCAAGGTCTATTACACCAGATTGGCGCAGGTAAATCTCAAGTGTGATTCATTAACTGCACAGTAAGCGTAATGGTTGCCACGTGTGATTCTGGGCATTCCTTGGATGCCACCTTCAAGTTTTGGTGACATTTGCATTGGCAGCATATTGCCCAATCCATGCATGCTGCTGTAGGCTACAGAAAAATATAGAGGAAAACATTACTTTACTATGCACAAGAATAACAAGGTAATAACTATGACACCCATGGCATGCTAGTATACGTGCCCTGCATTTCATTTCAATCAGTGATCAGCACCAAGATTGGGCTTGCTCGCTAAGCTAGGGTAAGTGCGCGTTGTCTTGCATCATACCACACTGGCATTGCTACTTGGCAGAAGTGACTATTCCCCCTGCTCCGTCCCACTGTGATCGATCCTCAGTGGTTAATATTGACTTGATCAGGCGTGTGCTGAGTCTCTGATCTGGTTCAGGCATGGTCACAAGCTAGCGACCGAAGGGAGCTACCCATTGGCAATATGAACATTCTGTAGAACATTGGGAAGAATTCATCAGAACGGTGCGTACTTAGAAGGTACCACCTACATAGGAATGCATACCTGGTTTGGTGGTGATGACTCGACATAAATTATATTACGTCTAGGGGCAGTGAGGCAGTTGAATTGAACTTGACGTTGCATGGTAGTGAATGGCCATCATTGAATCGAGTTTGATGCACAGATCTAGATGGCACCAGCTTTTGATACAGTTACTGCAAAAAGACTCTGCCCATGCTGGTGGCTAACTAATCATCTTTTTGGCGCAGGTCTACAAGGGCATGCGCATGCTTTTCAGCATGATGGTCGCTGAAGGTTGAGGTACCAGGCCCCTGCATAGTGTATGCTGACGTACCTGCGCTGAGGAGTGCGTGGTGATCAGGAATGGTTTAAATGTCCCAAGGCATGGGCAGCTCTCCCTTCCAAATCCAAATCCAAAGGATGGAGAGCTTTGGGAAGATGCCGATTGTGCATGGCATTGCCAAGAGACTTTAGGTTGTTTCAAGCTTCAGTATCACAGGTCTGCTGAGCCTTTGTGCACCCGGGCCGGTGTGGAAGATTGCAAATGCATGCAAAGTTGGTCACTGTGTGCAGTGTGCAAAATTTTGCCAAGTGTCAAGGAAATGGTTTGATATTTGGAGGAGACAAAAATATGTGCTTTTACTTGTGTGTATACCTCGCTGCCAGTACCGTAGCACGATGTTCATAATGGTCTGAGTCAATGTGTGGTGTATGCCAGGAGTAGCACTGAAGTACCCTGCGGACCAGCATGCTGCTAACCAGTCAATTCCTATGAGGTCTGAATTACAATAAGATATGACCCTAGGTGTACACTGCCAGTGCACAATGTGACGTTGATGTACGGTACATAACGTTGATGTAAGCCTGGGCAGTAGCCGCTATCCTGAACTACTAGTCAGTAATGATTAGATTGTACTGACAGTAATACTGTAGATTTTAGTTTCAAACTGGCAATATCGGGTATTAATGAATTCAAGCGACTTTTGCGCTGAGCATACTTACCAACATTGAATTAATAGAATTTCTAGCAATTGTGACAATACGTGTGAATGCCACAAGTTGTACTACAGGTACATTGCAAATCATAAAATGGATGTTATTCCAAGACTATTCAGCTGATCACTGGAGTCTGGCAATGCCGTGGCTCATCATGATGCCGGCCAAGGCAGCCATTTGAACTGGTGGCACCGTCACTTGTAGTCGTGATGAACTTCGTGGGGTGATGCCATTGTGGCAATGTATTGTAACTCGTCGACTGCCAACGCTTACCGTGAGTCGGACCCATGATTTCTTTTTGCATCATGAAAATGCGTCATTGAATGCTGCAGCTGGGTGGCCACCCAAGTGTTACAGGCGCCGTATCAAATCAATCGCCGAGCCTCAGGGGAATTTATCTGGCAGAAAACATCGCATCCATGATTGTAGATTCTGATTCTGAATCAGATACTGACATCAATGATACACGACATGCCAACCAGTGGCGATGGTTACAATGACAAAATATAATTTAGCCACGAATTGAGCAGCACTGCAACATATTGCCAGTCAATGTCAAGGTGGTACCCGGCAGCATCTCAGTTGAACCCAGTCACAAGGATCAGTAAACAATCGCAGGTAGGGTTCAAGCTCAACCTGGGTTTGCAAAAAAGAGTATCCTGGAAGACTTGCAACCAAAAGGTTGGATCTCCCCTTCAGAAATGCTGCACCACTCCTCACCTCAGCCACCAGCCACAAGCCTACCTGCCAGCAATCGGCAACACCACAAGCCAGCTGGAGTCCAAGCAATCTTTGCGGGTGCAAAGATTGCTTTGACAGCCGGTGCCGGCTGGCACCCAACCCTTGGACCTGGCAGCAGGCTCTAACCATCTACTTGAGGATGGTCTTGATGAGCAGGCGGGCAACCACGTAGGGGTCCACGTTGGCCGCTGGCCGCCTGTCCTCAAGGTAGCCATAGCCCTGCAGCTGCACCGGCAGCGGGATGCGGATGGACGCGCCGCGGTCCGCCACGCCGGAGCGGAAGGTGTTGATGTCGCATGTCTCGTGGTGGCCGGACAGGCGCTCCTCGTTGCCGGTACCATACTGCAAAAAAACATTAACAAATAAATAACATAAAAGCAGAGGGGTCAGACCAGGCGCAAGATTTCTGCCAGCATGCTCCCCCCGCCATGCGGGCTGTTGCGAGCTGAGCCTCAATGCAGGCTGGCGGTATGCTGACGCCAGGGGTGATGCATGCTGTTGTTTGCAAAGCTCCACTGCTGCAGCGGCACGCCACTCAATGTTCTATCGGGCGCCAATTGCAACCACTCAATGCATTTCGTGTCCCACATGCCATGGATGGTGGCAATAATAGTCCCCCGGGGCCTTCCTGAAGGAGGCCATCCAATGGGTTGCTGCATGCGCGGGCAACAATCCAAGCACCGTCACCACCACAGCTGCCCTCCCCGCCGCATAATCCCAACCAGCGCTGGCCTTACCTGCGAGATGTGCTCCGCGTGCGTCTTGGACAGCTTCTCGATGGCTGCGTTGATGACCTCCATGCCGCCCTCCTTGCGCATGCCCTCGGTGGAGAAGTTGGTGTGGCCGCCGGTGCCGTTCCAGTCGCCCTTGACGGGCTTGGGGTGGAAGGTGCAGGAGATGCCGTACTCCTCGCCCAGGCGGTGCAGCAGCCAGCGGGACACCATCACCTCGTCACCCATCTCCAGGGGGCCCACGGGGCCGATCTGGTACTCCCACTGCCCGGGCATCACCTCGGCGTTGATGCCGGAGATGGTCAGGCCAGCCTGCGGGGGTGGGTGGGAGGGGAGAGTCTGGTAAGCAAGCCAAGAGGGTGGGAGGGTGGGGGTGAAAGGAAATTATTTCTGTTCTTCTTGTTGATGCTGGAGATGGGGGCCGGAATGTATGCTAAGATGGCGGGATGGGGGTCAATATAATTATCCGATTTTCCTCATTGCTGGTGGAGACGGTCCACCCAATATGCGGGGTGGTGGGCAACCCCTGCCAACGTCTCATTGGCTGTGCAAGGTACTTTGCCTTTCCTTGTCGAGGCTCAGCACTATGGCAGTTGAAAACAAGACACGACGGCTGGGGTCCACAGGCAGCGCGGCGACAGATGCCCACCAACCGCTGTGGAACACCTCACTGCACCCCACATGGACGGCACTGTTGGCAGAGTGGCGCATGAGGCGCTGCCCTGGTGGCCTTAGTTACCTTCATGCAGGCATCCAGGTGCGCCTCTGCCAGGGGGCGGCCGTACACCGCCTCTGAGCCCACACCGCAGTAGAAGGGCCCCTGGGGTGCTGGGTAGCCGCCCTCGGGCCACCCGTACACGCGCCCAGTGCTCTTTTGGATCATGGTGTACTCCTGCTCAAAGCCGTACAGGCACGCCTCGGCCTTGACCTGCAGTAGGATTTTTGTTAGGGTTTGGAATGTAGGGTTTCACAAGGGTTTCAGTGACCCGGGTGGCCAGTGGGTCACGGGGCAGACCTCATGCTGAGGCATTGGTGCAAAATACTTCCCATGTAATGATTAGACTGCAAACCTCAATCAATTATCGCCATTTTGGCTGTGGTGGTGCACTACGGTATGCCACTCCAGAGGGGGTGTTGGATGAGGGCCGGGAGTTTAGTACAACAGCAGGCAGTGCAATCCAGCCGCTGACACGACCGTTCCCCCACTGGACGCTGCTGCCCCAAATATTTGTATGCACAGTGCTGGGCTTAGGGTTTAGGGCTTGCCTTGTCGTCCACCAGCTCCGCCAGGGGGTGGCGGGTGTTGGAGGGGTGGGGCAGGCCCTCGGCGGTGTAGATCTCGCACATGACAAGCACATGGGGCTCGCCGCGGATGGGGTCAGGGATGATGCGCACGGGCCTGCAGGCAGTGTACTGGGGTCAGGCCAGGCAGTGCGGCAGCGAAGACATTTGCCCATAGTCCCTGACAAGACCATGTGCGCCTGGAGTAGTGACAACCAGGCATTACTTGTATGGCTTCCTTCAACATGTCTGGCCACCTCTCTGCAGTAAGTGACCTCACCAGGGGCAAGGCATGGTCGATATTGATCGACGTGCACCACCTCAGCGTTAGATCTAGTTAACCCTAAGCATGGTGACGTATGCATGCCTGGAGAGGGCGAATTGTTTTCCGCTGGTTGTTCTATAGGCACGACACCACAGAATAACTCAATTAGTATATCTCGAAGGGGATAGGAAAGTGCCAACCAGGCCGCATCAGCCGCCACGGCAGCCAGATCATTCAGCAAGCCCGGACCAGCCGCTACTCACTTGAGCACGCAGTCAGAGTTGTCACCCGATGCTTGGCCGGTAGAAGAGCCATCGAACGACCAGTCAGGGTACTCGGTTGGGTCCATGCCCTTGGGAGACTGGATGACCTTTGTCTTCGAGCGCATCTCGTTGAAGATGAGCCCCTGCAGTGGCGCCGATGCGACTAGGGTTGACAATGGGCATCAAGGGCGTTCGTGGCACCAAGCTGCCGAAGGAGGAGGATTCGATCTAGGGCAGTACGTTAAATACGAAGCAACTGTGCCTCTGATGGTCCTCACCTTGTTGGGCTGACCTTCTTGGCCGTCATACCAGATGTACTCAGCCTTCTGAGCGGCATTCACACGAACGATGGCATAGCGGCCACTCTGCAAAGACCAGGCAGTGCGTTAGACGGTTGTGCAGTGATCGGCGGTGCATTATGCACAAAAAACGGAGGAACGCCTCTAGTACGTTGGGTAGCACTCACCGGGCGAGTCGCAGCAAAAGCTGTGGCCCTGGCTTGGCTGCGAAGAGCATTGCTGGTGCTGGCCTGCAAAGAGATGGATCGGACAGGACGTGGGACATCATGCGCAATAGACACGGCAAAATGCGAGCAGGAACGAAACCCATCAAAGGAGTGACGCCCCTACCCCCCCACATACTCTGCACCCCAGCGGGGTTTGGCCTCACCTTTGAGCTCAGGCCAGAGGCCCTTGCAGTACGGGGGAGCATGGCTGCGCTCATCGTGTTGCGTTGATGTGCTGCGGTGAGTGCAATACCTTATCCAAACACAGTCACTGTGCTATCAACTACTTTGGGGTGGAACAACAACAGGCCACCGTTGGAATAGGGCGGAGCTCGCGGAGGCGAAGCAAGGTACAATTTCGGTGCCCACTTCACGTGCCTAAACCCTGAAACCCTAAACCCTAGTGCCTGAAAGCCCAGTTTCGTTGGCCCAAAGCATTGGCAAAAGGGTCCGTCAGTGCTATACGACCGGCAGTAGGGTCCAGGTCCATAGTGCCCAAGCCCAGCCTTCGCGACGGGCACTGTGGGTTGGCATGGCACTAGGGAAGCATGCCCATGGGGATGAGTTGAGACCCAAACCAATATGAGTTGGACCCAACCCAATACGAGATAGCCATGCAATACGCGGTTCAGCGCATGCTGGACTGACAACGATGGCAGTTCTTACCGGCGCTGCTTCAGTCGTTGTGCTGTTGCTGCTTCAGCAGTACAACGCTGCAACTCCGCTCTCGCAGAGTTTGGCGTCAGCCATCAGTGCCCATCCGTGCCTGGAGGCCCACCTTCCAGAGGGCAACACAACTCTGATAGCACAAGCCTCGACATCAAGAAGGTGCTCTAAACCATCCACCGATGCGCAGCTACAGGCGGTGGCTGATGTGCTGGCAGGTATGCATGATGACTATGCATGCACTGGGGTGCAGGTTTGCATGCGTGCAAACAACTGGGCGAGCGGTAGCTGGTTGGCAGCTCAGGAGGCATAGGTGACTTGGATTGAGGCACTTTTATATATGTCTACGCCGAATTATAGCCGTGAGGTTGCACGGTTTGAAACTACTCGACAACAGAACCACCTGGCCACCTAACACTTGACGCCCGGTTTGTATAGCGTGAAGTCCACCACTGCAGACGGTACCCCAATTAACAGCTTCACCCATCTGTGCTCCTTTTGTCTTTGCCGCCATCTTCAAACTTTGTGCTAAACCCTCTCCTCACACAGGCAGCCCTTTGTTAGGGCACTGGTGCCAGCTGCTAGACTTTGCAGGGGCGCCTAGTGCGCATTGAATTTGCTGTCCTGATGTCCTTCACAGTTAAATTTGCTGTCCCGATTTCCTTCACAGTTGCACAAAGCAGCACCGCGTTGCAGACCGCGCACTTCAGACCCATGCACTGCTGCTCCAGGGAGCGAGGGCGTCGCTGTGCAATTGCGCGGCTGCGGCGGGCAGCAGCTCTTGCCCTCAAAGCCTCCGCAGCCAGGCGCACATGGAGACGCCGTACTTCAAAACCTGCAGTCTGCGCTGTATGGGCCAGGATGTTGGGCAAGCATGGCCACGGGCTTGGACAGCGATGGGCTAGCTGCACCCCAGAAGCTGCTGAAAGGTGGGCAAGGTGGATATAGTTTGGGTTGCAATAGGGTTCATGCGAGGCACCTTGGCATGAAAGGGGGTTGCACCGGCTGCACATATGTTGGGTTGCATGTGGAGGACATGGTGTTGCACTCATTGGCAGTGCACGTGACCAAGCATTGCATCCCAAACACGCTGGTGCAGGCCGGGTGATGACGTGGTTGTGGACACAAAGATTGCATGCTGCTTGCCCCAGTCTAGATAATGGCATGGCAATCATTGAATGGGCTCCTTTCCAAGTGAGCAGTAATGCACTGGAGGCCATGCTCCTGTATAGCCATGCTCAGTACTTTGCAGAGCATGCTTCCGTCTAATTCATCAGAGGTGCTGTGCAGCCATGACATGAGCATAACCGTGAAGCATTCATGGCTCCATGCGCAGCACAGCTTTACAAATGTCCAGTAACATCCTCAGTCTGAGCGTGCACTGTTCACAGTCCTGCAACAAAGCGTACACGACTGGCCTTCGCCGCGGAGGAGCATCATATTCCTGTTGTTCTCCCTCTTTGAGACAGAAGTAACGGCTGCCAAGGTGCGCGGCATGCACATTTTGCACACCTACTTCTCACCTGCCTGACAAAATGCTCACTGTAATGCATGCGAATTGTGATTGTGGCTGTGGTTGTATGCATGTGTCATCACCTGGCACCATATATGGAGTGCCCTCGCAGATGATAACAATGATTGCAGCTGTGTGTTGAACCTCCCCTTGCCACCATTGCTTGCTCAGGAGTATATCAGCGGCAAATTCTTCAGGGCATGCAGGCAGCAACCACCAGACACGCCAGATGGCGAGAACCAGGCGTGTGGAACACCAGCTTCCACAGTGGCCCAGGCAGGATTCCACGGGCACCACCCCGTAGCCGGCAACCAGCACGAAGTGTTCAGCAGCGTGTCAGTGTGGCAGCACCCAGACAGCCAGGTTGATGGTGCTGAAGCATCAGACCTGATGCAGCAGCTGACCCTGCACAGCGAGGGTCCCGTGCGCACCGGGGTGCGGCGGCTGCGGCTGGCAGAGGGTGCGCAGTCGAGTGAGGGTGCAGGCAGCGGCGTGAGGGTGGTCTTGGCTGTGGTCCGTCCGTCGCAGCAGGGTTGGTTGGGCAAGCTGCATGTGGCTCAAGGTAGGGCAAACAGCAAAATTTTGACTACGGTAAACAGCACTTGAGTGGCGGCCTGCACATGCAGCGAATTTGCTTGCATGTTATTTACCATTCATTGGGCAGAGAGAGGGTACAAAAGAAAGCTAAATAGCACACAACAAGCTGAGAGGAAATTGACCACGTAGAGCAAGTGCCGAACCAAATTAAACCTCCTCTCAGAGGGCTTTGCCTCTGGGTGACGTGCCTTGCCTTGCCTGTGCAGGACCGCAAGATTCCGCTTCACAGGATGACTTCATGCACCACCTTACCCAGGGCCTGGAGCGGTGCATCGCAATGGGGGTGCCAGTGGCTAGCCCTGGCTGCATGAAGCTCACGGGCTGGTCCACCAAGGGCGCCTCGCTGGCACACATGGTGAATGTGCTGGAACACCATCTGCTTGCAAGGTGAGTGGATCTTGGCAGCACTTGTGGTTTGCATGCATTGGTTACAGCGACAGTTACCTGCGTGCCCTAGGTGGGGTGCACTCACCAATGGGGGTTACATGCCATGTATCCCTGCCCATCACAAGCCTTTTGCCATGTGTCAGCATCATATCACATCGAATACTACACCAGCTTGACGAATAAGGTACCCATCACCAACCAATCATGTGCCCTGCGCTCGGGATTCAATGGGTGACTTCCAGTATGTGTCGTGATTTATCAGTTGGTACATGGCAAGGCGCGCCAGCATGAAAAACAACATGGAAACTGCATGGTTGTGTCATGACAATGCGCAATGCTCCCCGCCAGTGGCACACTTGCATTGCCCACACCAGCAAAGTAAGTGTGCCGCTGCTGTGCCAACAGGGACCCCAGCAGGGGGAACGCGTCAAGCACGGCTCCGCCATCCTCGGTGTCACTCATGCACTTCATGCCCTCCTCACTGCCTGCCATGTCAGCGCTCATTGACGAGACATTCCGGGTGGGCCCAAGGCTGTGGCCGCATGAAGATGCCTGCAAGGAAGGCGCCAGGTGTCAGCACAAGGACTTCAGTGCCGTATCCAACGCATCGGATGTGTTTTGCGATGCCGGGTTGCGATCCCGGATTCGGTCCGAGGGCGGTCGAGTGATCCCCGAGGAAGTGGCTGGGCTCTTGGCTGGGCGCATGGCATCAGTGCAGAGGTGGGGTGTGTGGCTGAACTTGGTGTTGGTTGCCTGCCGAGACGTTGTTGTGAATGCAGCAAAATGAACAAATGCCAACTTTTAATTGAAAAAAAGGTGAATCGTTTCCGGTACTGCCATTCACATTTCTGGACCTGTTTGAGAACTGAGCAGGGTTGTGTAGATTGAAAAAGGTCGGCATAATATGTGTCCTGCATGCCTGTTTATGGGGGCTACATATGTGCCTTCCAGGCCTGCACTGTCCTTTTCTGGGTCACCAAATGCCATCCTGTTCTGTTGAGCTGAACATGCCAGCATGCCTTTTGCATGCCAGTGAACGTCACGTGCAATGGCTGAGCGTTGCTGTGCCCTCCCATCTCCTGCTCCTCCAACCCCTCGAGCTGTTCTGCTGCAGGCCTCTCACTGCCATGCTTGCCTGGAGGTGGTTCTGGCTGCACAACGTGTTGGCGGGCTCGCATGCAACAACCCCCTTGACTCTTGGGGGCGAAGGAGGCTCAGCGGTGAGTGAAAAACTTGTAGGAAATTGTTGTGAGCCTTTTGGTCATTGCAGTGTACTGCGTCTACGCTCAGTGGGTACCACTGCCACGGCTACAGCAGCAGAATGCGTTCAGTGTTGACTTCCGACACATAGCATGCATGCTTGGTGCATTTGATGTGGCAAGACAGGAGTTCGCTCTCAACAAAATTTCCTGCGTTTGTGTTGAGGTAGATGCAGTGCCAGCGCTGGGAATCATGTGCCTCCACACTGTGCCCTTGGCAAGCCAGGATCCATCTAACTTGGCACAAATGCACTATGTGAGTTGAGAGCGCAACTGCTGGCTTGCCACAATGAGTATTTCAGTCCCACAACACGGGTCACTTTGGGACCCTGTAAGCAATCAGTGGATGCATGAATGCACATACATGCATACAATTAATCATGCACATGCAATTCAATCTGCAGCCTATGCGAGGATTTTAAACAAGTGAGTGCATGTTTCTGCCGGCAGGTGTTCACCCATGGCAGGTGTGTGTGGGAGGCCCTCAGTGGCAGCAACCCCCACCAGATGCTGGAGCGGGAATGGCAGGAGCTCTTAGTGTAAGTCCCAACATGCCCCTGTGCAACAATACTGCCTTATGCCGCCATTGTGCGCAACACGTTGGCAACCAGCCATGCACTATCTGTCCATTATGGAGCTATTACGGCCAGGCATGTCGGCCACAGGACTGGGATGTACATCTACAGGCGAGATCGCATGACATGTAGCCTGATGGTGTTCCACTTGTCTTTTGGATGCTTAGATGATTTCCTTCTACTATGCAGGTTACTTGCTTACCAGCTGAATAATTCCAGCAGCTTCTATGCACAATTCTCAGGCATGAGGCCATCTGAAACCAAGGGTACCGAGTTTGAGGTATGCGAATACTCCATGCGTGATCAGCATTGCTATTGTCAGGTGTACTTTGCAATGCATATGCCTGCTGCTTAGTTTTGGCCTTGCAAGCATCCTTTTCGGTCTCGCTGTTTTTACTGTAAGGCCGGAATTTTGACCCCACCCATCACGACAGATTGGATTTTACCAGCAAACGCCATGAATAGTGTACTGCTTAGGCGGCTGCTTTTGACCCCTGTCATAAGAAAATGCATGGTTTTAATCAGCGAGTGTCTGATGTTGTGCGTTCTTATTTTGCAGAAGAAGTTTCCATACACTGCTGAGGACCTGCTTTGGCCAGATCGTGCCACAGTGGCAGCTGTCGCCGAACATGGCACTGTGATGGTGGTCCAGGTCAATTGCGCCTTTCTGTCGTTTGCACTCAACTTGCGGATCGGCTGGGAGGAGCTGCACATGACTAACTACCTATTCATGGCAGAGGATGAGGATGCTTTCAACTACCTCCAGGGAGTAATCCCTGGGCACGTGATTAAGATGCCACCGTCATACACCTCCACAGCAGCCGAGACTTTCTTTGGCAGCCCGGAATACATTAAAAAGATGCTTGTGAGACCAGTGTACTACAAGGCATTTTTGAAGCTGGGGTTCAACGTCCTATTCCTGGATATCGACACCTTCTTTTTCCAGAGCCCCTGGTCCCTCATGCCCATGGAGTCGCACAGCATGATCACGCAGCAGGATGGGCCAGACGAAACCTTTGCTCACTGCGGGTGCTACATCTTCATGCCAGGCAATGTGGACAGCTTGCGGTTCATCGCGCTGTGGGTGGAGACGCAGCTGCGGGAGACTGGCGCCACTGATCAGCAAGTGGTGAACGGCATCATTGAGCGCCTCAAGGCAGCGCATGCAGACTGGTTCAGCAACTACAGGCTGGGGCACAGCAAGTTCATGTCAGGCCACCTGTTCAACATCGACAGGAAGGAGCCGCACATGGATATTATCAAGAGAAACAACCCAGTTTGGGTGCATGCGAACCACGTCATTGGGAGGATGCCTAAGAAGGACATGCTGGTGGCAGTGAAGGGGTGGAGGGTGACCACCCCGATGGTCGATAGTATGCCTCAATGCGCGGCCCTGTGATGCGTAGGCTAGTGGTAGGTAGGCAGGGTTTGTGGCCACAAAGGTGGTCATGCAAAGTATCTGCATGACATGCGTGACATGTTCAGTCCATGCTTCAGGGCAATAGCGTGTAGAGGGGTGGGCAATGCATTGCCATCTTGGGTCCGTTGCCATGGTCTCGCTGCCTAACCACCTTGCTGTTTTGTGAGTGGTGTACTGTGGCATGTCGCAATGCATTGGCGGCGGTGGCGGCTTAGCTAGTTGACTAGTTGGCAGTATGCAGTAGAAGCACTGCATGTATACATTATTTGTCCCGATTAGTTTCTTTCGCTCAATGAACTGTTATTTGGGAGGTCTGGCGTTTTGGCATTGCCAGACCTTGCACCTTTGGGTGCTCAATTCCTTTTGCTTGTATTTTCTTCCACAGGTACTATTTCTTTCCTTGGTTTGCTTCCACAGCTGCATAACCTGGTGATTTGTAGGACTTCTCTCACAGTACAACAGTTGTTGGCGTTGCCAAGGTGCATTGCAATGGACACATGCATGAGCCCTTGGAGTTTTTATAACCTGTTCATCATCATAAAGATTTTTGGTGGACTTCAGTTACAGCTGCTACTGGTTCATCGCCAGTGTATCGCCAATGTATCTTGCCCTTTCTGTTACCCTGCCCCTTCTCTCTCCCAGCCGGACTGGCCTTTGGGCCAGCGCACAGGTTGTATCTGGTCACTGATTTTGGGCCAACTTATATTGGGTCAAGCGCCGTGTCAGAAACAAGATTACAAGATTACAAGGCCCCGGGATAGCCACCAAAAGACTTTGTGGCATATAAAAGTCACTTCCAGCGTACTTTTCGCCCAAGATTTATTTGACAGTCACATTCAGGGAGCCAACCCGGGCTCGCGAGACTGTTGGGGGTGCTTGAAAAAGTCACC